>JAMZAV010008216.1:0-22247 GCA_024449915.1 Sweltsa coloradensis | reverse complement strand
CTTTTTTGCCCCTTAATTTTATCCATAAAGTTTTTGGTAAAATAAAGTAGGGACCACTTGTAGTACAATATATATATATAAAAATATATTTAGCTTGAGGCTTCCCGTGATGACCGCCGGGTTTAAACCGGTGGTAGTACCAGGTGAAGACTGTTCCCCCAAAATTTACTCCATATGATAGTAAAAGGTAGACATTTGTAGTACAATTTATATATATATATATATATTAGTTGCAGGCTTCACGGATGACGCGCCGGGTAAACCGGGTGGTATTCCAGGTGGGGACTGTTTGTCGCATAATCATTTTTAATGATAGTAAATAGTTGGAAAATTGTGTAAATCATATATCTTTAGCTTGCAGGTCACTGTGTGACGGCCTGGGTTAACCGGGGAGCTCTAGGTGGGGGACTGTTTCCATTATCTTATTTCATTGGATAGAAAAATAGGTAGACCACTTGTAGCTACAATTTATATTCTTAGCTTGCGGCTTCATGTGATGACGCCCCGGGGGTAAAACCGGTGGTAGTCATCAGGTGAGACTGTTTGCCCTTTATCTTACTTCATGGGATGAAATAGTAGACACTGTAGCTAAAGGGATATTTTTAGCTTGCAGGTTCACTGTGAGACGCCCTGGGAAAACCCCGGGGTAGTACCCAGGTGAAGACTTTTTTGCCATTATCTAATTTTAAATGATAGAAAAAAGTCGCCCACTTGTAGAAAAAATCATATATCTTTGCTTGCAGGCTTCACTGTGATGCGCGCCCGGTTAACGGTGGTAGTCTCCGGGTGAAGACTGTTTGTCATATTTACTCATGGATAGTAAATGGAGACCACTTGTACTACAAGCTTTTAATCTTTAACTTCAGGCTTACGTTATGACGCGCTGGGTTAACCGGTTAGTCATCCGGGGAAGATTTTTGTGCTAATCATTTTTTATAATAGTAAATAGTAGACCACTTGTAGCTAAAAGCATTATACTTTAGCTTGCAGGTTTCACTGGATGGAACGCCGGGGTTTAACCCCCCCCCGGTGGAGTCATCTAGGGAGATTTTTTGTCGATAATATATTTCATATGTAAAAAATAGGTAGCCATTGTAGCTACAAGCGTTATATGTTTAGTTTGCAGGCTTCACGTGAGACGCGCTGGGAAAAAACCGGTGGAGTCATCCAGGTGAAGACTTTTTTGCCATTATTTTATTTCATGGGATAGTAAAATAGGTAGACCACTTGTAGCTACAATTTTTGGGTACTGAGGTGCAGTGATTGGGTTTTTAAAGGGGGCAGTGGTTTCCAAAATGACCCCAACAGTTTGGGTGATGGTTTTTTGTCTTATATTTTTGCGAGATAAAGTGAGCTGTTGAATTGATAAAGTTTGGTTTTTATCTTATTAAAAGATTAGTAATTAAAATAAAGAAGTGTTTTATTTTTTGATTATTTTAAAAGGGTAGACTAACTACCATACGTAAATTTGGCGAGAGGATTAGTGATTTAATTCACGCATCACGGACAGGTCCCCCTTTGTAGGTTTAGGCCCAAGATATAGAAAAAACTTGAGATGGCAACTTTTGGAGGATGGAACAATTTGAGCAGGGGAAAGGGTAGCCAATGGCATCAGGGGACACTCTATGAAGAACCCCTTTTGTTTTCTTTTTCGAAGCAAATAACAAAAACCAGTGTAAGGGAAACGAGTGTGCTTTTTACCGTTGTGGCCCTGCTACTTATGCGAAAAATACGCTCATCGTGTCTCCAGCCTTCCCAAAACATTTTCTTAAAAGGGAAATTCTAACACTGGAAACTACATTTCAACCCTACCCCATCTGAAATTGTCCAGCGATTAAATTTCCATAAGGGGAATCAGCGGACAGGAGTTTTTCAGCATACATAGCTGAACTGCGGCATTTGGCAGAGCTTTGAAAATTTTGGAACCACTTTGGATTCCGCTGCGAGCCCGTTTGTCTGTGGGTTCGGACGAACAGCTGAACGCAAGTTCTGTCAAACAATCTTTATCTTTTGAGTCCCCCACAGAGGAGCACTGGCAGCAGGGGGCGCTAGCCCCAAGCGCAAGAATTACGTACCAGCCAGGCAGGTAAAAAATTCTAAATTTTTAATACTACGGTTAATAAAAGAAAACAACCCAGAAGTCTACAAGTTCTAAAACGGAAGCCATGTTTCCGCTGTGGGGACACCACCCTCCAGAAACTTGCCTTTTTATCCAGTCTGTGTCTTCGGTTTGTAAGAGAAGGACACAGAAGGGTTTTTTGCTACAGTAAGGCCAAGTTTTAACCAAAATTCCAGCCAGCCCAGCTAAAGTAGTTTTGAGGGGGGAAGGGAAGGAAACAGGATTGTTCACGGTGAGCATACACACTCCATTGTTGGGAAAACACATGCAAAGAAGTAGACAGAAAAGTGAGTCTAGAAATTTTTACATTTTAAAAAAAGTGTTTCTGAGGGTAGAGACACTACAACAGTATCAGTGTTACTTAATGACAAGCCAGTCCAAATGGAGATAGATCAGGGTCTGCATGCTCTATCATTTTTTAGGCATTTTTTGAATTTTTCCCAAGATACTTTTGAAACCCCGACCCTTTCGAAGACACTGCGCACGTGGCCCAAAAACAACAGTAATGTTAAAGGTATGTGTACTGTAAAAGCTATTTTTCAACGGTCATAAGTGGGGACCTCCCACCCCTGTTTTTGATGGCAAGGGCAGTCATTTGGGTCGGACGGGTTTTCCCACCCCTGGGAATTCAAACGTCTTAAATGGAGTCCCAACACGAGTTGAAAGTTTAAACCCGAAATACTTAAACAGTACGAGGAAGTTTTTTCGAGGACATGGTCAGTACAATGGACGAGGACACATTGATGAGATCCAAGGGTTTTTACCTAAGTCTACAAAGCTCCCCCAGTACCTTTTGCTTTACGCCCAAAGGGTTTGGGAAAAGTTTTAGATAAATGGTAGTAAGGACTTCTAGACCCGTACGTCATTCACCTGGGCAACCCTATTTTTCCCGGTTTTTAAACAGTGGTGATATACGAATTTGTGGTGATATAAAGGGCTACAGGAGAATACCCTTTTCAAAACAAAGTGGAGGTATGAAAAAAAAGCACCGCAAAATACCAACAAACAGAATTTGGTCTCCACGTGCGTGGGAGCGTTCGGAAAAAAACCCTGGGCCGCCCCATATTGATTTTGCGGGCCCCCTTCCAGGGAAAGACTTCTTATTGTGGAGATTCAATACAAAGTGGTTGGAGGTCATTCCTGTAACCATGGCTGCAACAACGGTTATTTTAAAAAGCTTTCGACCTATTTGGATCATGGGTTTTCCCGGGGGCATAAATGTTTTTTACAAAAAGCATGTTTTACAGCAAATGTTCCACAGTTCTGCCAGAAAAGGAATTAAAAGCATACAGTCGCTCCCATCTCCCGCATCAAATGGTCAGGCCGAACGTATGGTGCAGTCCGCCCAAGGGGGCCTGAAGACTATTTTAGTGGGCAGCTGGGAAATCAGACTGGCACGATATTTTTTAAACCAAAATCGACTCCCCTTTCAAAAAACAGGTGTTAGCCCTGCAGAAGCCTAAAGCACAGGAGACCTGGGTTTAAGTTTGACCGTCTACATCCCGATTTACTTGATGAGTCCCTTTCCCGCAGGGAAGAAAAAGAAAACAATTACAAGCGGAATTGGGGCAAGAAGTTTGGGGAAATGGAGATCTTGTCTAATGAGAAATTACTCCCCAAAGGGCAAAATGGATTCCGCCGTATAACAGACGCAAATGGACCGGGATCATATGCAGCGGCACAGAAGATGGTGTACCCCGACGTCATGGGATCAACTACGAGGCCAGTTTAAAACTCTACTTCAGGGGAGTTCGCAAAGGCTCTGAAAACTCACCGACACCCAGTACCCAACGTGGCATTGCCAAACAATTGCAGACACTTTGAAACAGTGAAACCCCAACTGAGATATTCCCCCTTTTTCCCGGCACTGCCCTTTCCGACATCACCAACAGAAATTAAGTCTACCGCAAACCGGCCTCAAAGAGAAAACACGCCCCTCGGAATTTAAAAATATATTGTTTTAAAATAACTTAGTGGGGGGAAAAAATTTTTTTTACTGAGTGTGCAGTGATTTGGTGTTTAAGAGGGGAGTGGTTCCAAATGCACAACAGTCTTGGGGATGGCTTTTTGTTTATATTGTTTTGGGATGAAGGAGCTGTTGAATTGTATAAAGTGTTTTTTATCTTATTAAAATGTTAGTAATTAAATAAAAGAAATGTATTAATTTGAATGTTACAAGGTAGATAACTACATACGTAACACAAACTATTTCTTTTGCTGCAGGTTCACGTGATGACGCGCCTGGGAAAAACCGGTGGTAGTCATCCAGGTGAAGACGTTTGCCCATAATTTTACTTTTGGGGATATAAATAGGTGGGACCATTTGTAGCTAACAAGCTTATATTTTTAGTTTGCAGGCTTCACTGTGAGACGCGCCGGGGTTTTAAAACGGTGGTGCACCAGGTGAAGACTGTTTCCCCATAATCTACTCAGGGGGATAGAAATAGGTAGACCCACTTGTAGTCAAGCGTTTACTTAGCTTGCAGGCTTCATGTGATGACGCCCCGGGGTTTTAAACCCGGGGTGTCATCCAGGGGGGAAGATTTTTGCCCATAATTTTACTCTTTTGGGTATAAATGGGTAGACCACTTGAGCTACAAGCGTTATTTTTGCTTGAGGCTTCACTGTGATGACGCGCCGGGGTTTAACCGGTGGTAGTCATCCAGGTAAAGGGACTTTTTGCCCATATTTTTTAATCCATTTTGATAGTAAATAGTTAGCCCAACTTGTAGCTACAAGCGTTATATCTTCAGCTTGAAAAGGCTTCACTGTGATGGAAACGCGCCTGGGTAAACGGTGGTATCATCCAGTGAAGGGATGTTGCCCATAATCTTACTCCATAGGATAGTATAGTTAGACCACTTGTAGACAAAAGGTATACTTCAGCTTGCGGGCTTCACTGTTATGACTCGCCTGGGTAAACCGGTGGAGTCACCGGTGAAGACTGTTTGCTTCATAATCTTACTTCATGGATAGAAAATTTAGTTAGACACTTGTAGCTACAATCATATATCTTTAGCTTGCATGCTTCACTGTGATGACGCGCCTGGGTTAACCGGTGGTGTATCCAGGTGAGACTGTTTGCCTTCATATCTTATCCATTGATAGTAAATATTTAAAACCCCCTAAGAACCTTAAGTCGGGGCCCTTGAAAGGGGCCACACCGGGCTAGCCGGACGAAAACGTCCATGCCCATGCGGTAGCGGATGCGGCTAGGTACTGTTTTTGGCATCATACCACGTTGGCCATGCGTCAGGGCCTCGTACGGGACGATCCGGTAGCCAGAAAAAAAACATGCTTTTGTCATAGGGTTGCCGTGTGTGGCTGTTATAGTTTTGGCAGTCATGCCACGTAGGGCCCTGCGCCCGGGCCCGTACGGGACGATCCGGTACCAGACGAAAACGGGATTTGATATGGCGGCCGTGTATGGTGGTTACTAAGTTGTGGTAGGGCCCCATGGTCGGGGCCTTACGGGACGCATCGGGCCCCAGCCTACCACGGCTACCCTTGTGGTTGCCAGATCCCAGCCAGACAAGCTTTTTTACTGATGAGAGCAAGCCATGTTGCCGTATGGGGGTCTGACGGGAATTTTTAGGACTCATCATGGGGTAAATAAGATATGCATAATATTTTTTCACTTTTTCAAAAACTGTAATGAATATTTCATTTTTCGCTTTTTTTTGCGATGGAGGAAGTGAGCGAGGGATATTTAAAGAAACAGGAGAGTTGGGCACAGCGCCGATAAATCCACCTTCTTGCGGGGGGGTGGGTACGTACTGCATGTGGACCATTAGTATGAAGACCCAATTTTCTGGCAAGGGCTGAGGGGTTTTAAACCCTTACTTCATGTAAGACTTCTGCGTGCGTTTGCTTGATACCATTAGTATGAAGACACGTTTTCGGGCAAGGACTGCATGAGTCTTCGTAGGGACTTCGCCCCGGCTATGCGCGGTGTGCCTATATAAAATCATCCTCTTTAAGCGGTGCGTGCGTACTGCATGTATTCCCATAAGTATGAAGACAAAAACCCTTTTCTGGAAAGGGGCGAGTGGTTAAAAAATTTTACCTTCAGTTCGACTTTGCCCCAGGTTTTGCCTATATGAATCCATCTTTGAATAGGGGCGAGTGCATACTGCATTTTACCTTGAGTATTTTATATTTCTGGAAAACAGATGTGAGTAGAACATTACCTTTTATTCGGGATGACTACCGTTTCTGGGGGTGCAGTGCGTTAGAATCCTTTGGGGGGTGTACTGCGATATTTTACCTTTCCATAGGACTCCAAAAAGGTGCTCGAACGTGTGCTTTAACGTAACAAAAAAAACATACCCACAGGCCGAACACCCAAAACCTTACGAGAGAGCATTCGCAAACTAACCAAAGAAAGTAACGGAAAGTCTTCATTATTTTCAAATTAAAAACTGGACGCACCCCCACCCTCTTCTGCCCTAACGGCAAACAGTTTTTTGTGACCCCTAGTCTGGCTGGCCAGTGTGGAAATGACAGGTAGCATCTGTCGTGCCACATCCCGCTGAGCTAGGTTTAAGACGCATCAAGGCCACGTGGGGCTAGCCATTTGTTTCCCAAAGTCATGGTAGGCTTTTACGGAAAGGATTTTGGTGGATCCGGCGTCCCCAGATGCAGCTGACTAGGGTTTAAAGGGGACGCTCCGATCCACAATGGCTAGCCAGTTGTTTCCCAAGGGTCATGGCTAGCCGCGTACTGCAAGGATCGGCTGTTATCCGGGGTGCCAGATGCAGCTGGTGGGGTTAAGACGGATCCGATCAAATATGGTAGCCATTTGTTTCCCAAAGCAGGCTAGACGCGTACGGCAAGGCTGGCTGGTATCCGGCGGCCAAGCAGCTGACTAGGGTCAAGATGGATGACCCAATATGGTAGCCAGTGTTTTGCAAGTCATGGCTAGACGCGTCGGAAAGGATTGGCTGGATCCGGGTCCCAGATACAGGGACTAGGGCAAAAAAGGATCCGACCCACATATGGTAGCCGTTGTTTCCCAAGTCATGGCTAGACGCGAACGGAAAGGGATCTGGTGGATTGGCGTGCCAGAGGAAGCGGGACTAGGGTTAAGACCACCCGATCCAATAGGCTAGCCAGTTTTTTGCAAGTCAGGGTAGACGCGTACGGCGGGATTGGTGGTACCGGGTGCACAGCAGCTGACTGGGGTTAAGACGGATCGACCACAGATGACTAGCCATTTGTTTGCCAAGTCATGGCGGAGGGCGTATGGCAAGGATCTGGTGGCACCCGAGGGCCCAAGCAGTTTAAAGTATGGAAAAACCTGTTGGGGCCAGACGATGCCCAGACGTGCTTTCCCGTAGTAGGCAGCCAGATGGGGGCCATACTGGCCCAGACACCCCAAAAACCCTGGTACTGGGGCCCACTTGTGTACAAGCTTTAATTTTAGCTTGCAGGAAACGTGATGAGGCCGGGTAAATGGTTTTTAATTTTTATATTTATGTTCTTAAATTAAATTTAGGGGACACAAACCTCGGTTATCGTGCCCAATTTGAAATTTTTTTGAGTTCAAAAATAAAAAGAAGTAGACGTTTTGGACATCAAGAGGGCTGTGGAAAAAATAAACAATGACAACAAAAAAACTTGTGGCTTGATGTTCTTTGTTTTTCCCACTATTTTTTATATGTATAAATACACAAATTTAGGTTAAAAAAATAGTTTTATGGTACAGAACAAAAATTTGGATCGGTGAAAGTAAAAAACATATATAATTTAAGAAAAAAAAAAAATTTTTTTTTCTCTCTAGTTCAAATTGGCTATATAAAATTTAAAAACTGTCTCTTTTTGGGCCCAAAAAAAAATCTACAGAAAATAATTGTATTGACAAATTTTTCCACAATTTTTTGTACGATTCATCCCTCTTAGGACAAAAAGCTTTCAGTAGACAAGAAATATGAGGGGACCTTTAAAATTTTAAAACTTTGGATGAATATAATTTTGGGATTTATGGTTTTCTTTTAGTACTTATCATCTACTATGCTGTGACGATTATAGCTACAAGCATTTAATATTTAGCTTTTTACAGGCTTTACTGTGATGAGGCCGGGTTAAACGGGGTAGTCATCCCGGGGAAGACGTTTCTATAATCTTACTTCATATAATAGAAATAGGTTGACCACTTTTACACAAGATTATATTTTAGCTGCAGGGTTCACTGTGATGACGCGCCCGGGTTAAAGGTGGTAGTCATCCCGTGAAGATGTTTTCCTCATAAATTTAATTTATATAATAGAAAGGTTGACCCCTTGTAGCTCAAGGTTAAATCTTTAGCTTGCAGGCTTCCCCTGTGATGACGCGCCGGGTTAACCGGGGTAGCATCAGGGGAAAGACGTTTGCCCATAATCTAACTTCATATGATAGTAAATAGTTAGACCATGTAGCTACAATCTATATATCTTTAGCTTGCAGGCTTTTCACTGTGTGCGGCCGGGTAAACCGGTGGTAGTCACCAGGTGAAGACTGTTTGCCCAAAAAATCTAACCAGAAATGAAATAGGTTGACCACTTGTAGCTACAATCTATTTTACTTTTGCTTTCAGGTTCACTGTGTGAGCGCCTGGGTAAAACCGGGTAGTCATCCAGGTGAAGACTGTTTTTCCTATAATCAACTTTATGATAGTAAATGCTAGACCACATGTAGTACAAACGTTATTTTTCGCTTGCAGGCTTCACGTGATGACCCCGCCTGGGTTAAACCCGGGGTAGTCTCCAGGTGAAGACTGTTTGCCTCATAATTAAAACCCTATGATAGTAAAAGGAGACCCCTTGTAGTACAAGCGTTATATCTTTTAGCTTGCAGGCTTTACTGTGATGACGCGCCTGGGTTAACCCCGGGGGTTTGTCACCCGGTGAAGACTGTTTTCCTCATAATCAATTCATATGATAGTAAATAGCTAGACACATTAGTTTTCAAACGTTTATATTTTCAGCTTGCAGGGTTCATGTGATGACGCGCTGGTTAACCGGGGGTAGCATCCCGGGGAAAACTGTTTGTTCAAATTTAATTTATATGATAGTAAATAGCTAGACCACTGTGTACAAGCGTTATATCTTCGTTGCAGGCTTCATGTGATGACGCGCCCCGGGTAACCGGTGGGAGTCACCCGGTGAAGACTTTTTTCCCATAATCTTATACTCCATTGAAGTAAATAGGTAGACCCCTTGTAGCTACAAGCGTTTATTTTAGTTGCATGTTCACTGTGATGACGCGGCCCCGGGGGAAACCCGGGGGTAGTCATCCAGGTGAAGACTGTTTTCCCATAATTTACTTTCAATGTATTAAATAGTTAGACCACTTGTAGCTACAAGCGTTATATCTTTTGTTTCAGGCTTCCGTGATGAGCGCCTGGGAAACGGGGGTTTTTGTCACCAGGTGAAGACTGTTTTCCTCAAATCAAACTTTTTTATGATAGAAAAAGTTAGACCACTTTTAGCTACAAGCGTTATATCTTTTGCGCAGGCTTCATGTGATGACGCGCCTGGGGTAAACCCGGGGGTATCCTCCAGGTGAAGACTGTTTTCCTCAAATCAAAAATTTATATGAAAAATAAAATTAGGGCCCCTTGAGTTTAAAACGTTATATCTTTTGCTTGCAGGCTTCACTGTGATGAGCGCCTGGGTTAACCGGGGTGTCACCAGGTGAAGACTGTTTTTCTCATAACTTATTCATTAAATTGAAATAGGTTGACACTTGTAGCTACAATCTATAACTTTTGCGCAGGGTTCACTGTGATGACGCGCCTGGGAAACGGGTTTGGGAGTCATCCAGGGAAGATGTTTGCCCCCTTTAAACTCCTTTATAAATGAAATAGGTTTTACCCCTTTTAGCTACAAGCGTATATCTTTCGCTTGCAGGCTTCACTTTGATGACGCGCCTGGGGTTTAACCCCGGGGGAGTCTCCAGGTGAAAGACTTTTTGCCTCATAATCTTACTTCATATAATAGAAATAGGTTGACCACTTGTGCTACAAGCGTTTATCTTTAGCTTTTCAGTTCAGTGAGACGGGGGTAAACCGGTGGTAGTATCCAGGTGAAGATGTTTTTCCCATAATTACTTTATAAATGAAATAGGTTTACCAATTTTTAGTACAAGCGTTATTCTTTAGCTTGCATGTTCATGTGATGACGCGCCCGGGAAAACGGTGGTAGTCATCCAGGTGAAGAGTTTGCCTTAAAATCAACTTCATGGGATAGTAAAAAGTTAGACCACTTGTAGCTACAAGCGTTATATCTTTGCTTTCAGGGTTCATGTGATGACGCGTGGGTAAACCGGTGGTAGTCCCGGTGAAGACTGTTTGCCCAAAACTTATCCAATAATAGAAAAAGGTTGACCACTTTTAGCTACAAAACGTTAATTTAGTTGCAGGGTCACTTGAGACGCGCCTGGGGGAAACCCCGGGGGTAGTCATCCAGGTGAAGACTGTTGCCTCATAATTTATGTATATGAAGAAATAGGTAGACCACTTGTAGCACAAGCTTTTTTATCTTTACTTTCAGGCTTTACGTGATCCGCCCGGGTTAACCGGGGGTAGTCATCCAGGTGAAGACTGTTGCCCAAAAATTAACTTATAAAGAAAAAGGGGGACCACTTGTAGCTACCCAACGTTATATTTTAGCTTGCAGGCTTCAGTGATGAGCGCCTGGGTTAACCGGTGGTATCATCCAGGTGAAGATTGTTTTCCTCATAATCTTACTTTATGTGATAGTAAATAGTTAGGCCACTTGTTGCACAAGCGTTAATTTAAACTTGCAGGCTTCACTGTGATGAGCGCCGGGTTAAAAAGGTGGTGTCATCCAGGTGAAGGGCGTTTCCTATAAATTTTCTTCAAGGGTATAAATAGTTTGACCACTTGTAGTACAAAACTTAATCTTAAGCTTTCAGGCTTCACTGTGATGACGGCCGGGTTAACCGGTGGTAGTCATCCAGGGAAGATGTTCCTTTTCAACTTCATATGATAGTAAATAGCTAGACCACTTGTAGCTACAAGCGTTATATCTTTAGCTGCAGGCTTAAAGTGATGACGGCCTGGGGTTTAAAGGGGTAGTCATCCAGGTGAAGACTGTTTGCCTTAATCAACTTCATATGATGTAAATAGGTAGACCACTTGTGACAATCTATAATTATTTTAGCTGCAGGCTTCCTGTGATACGCGCCTGGGTTAACCCCGGGGGTAGCATCCCGGTGAAAATGTTTGCCCCCCAATCTTATTCATATGGGTAGTAAATAGGTGACCATTGTAGTACAATCTATATATCTTAGTTGCAGGCTTTACGTGAGCGCGCCCGAGTAAACCCGGGGTAGTCATCCAGGTGAAAACTGTTTGTCTCATAATCTAACTTCATATGATAGTAAATAGGTTGTCCACTTGTAGCTACAATCTATATATCTTTGCTTTTAGGCTTCAGGGACGCGCCGGGGAAACCGGGGTAGTCATCCCGGTGAAGACTGTTTGCCCCATTTTTTACTTTATATGATAGTAAAAAGGAGACCACTTGTAGAAAGCGTTTAATTTTAGCTTACAGGGGTTCACTGGATGACGCGCCTGGGTTAACCCGGGGTAGTCATCCCCGGTGAAGACTGTTTGCCTCATAATCAACTTTATATGTAGTAAATAGTTAGACCACTTTTAGACAATTATATTCTTTAGCTTGCAGCTTTATGTGATGACGCGCCTGGTAAAAACCCGGGGGTAGTTCCAGGGGAAGACTGTTTGCCTCATAACTTATTCAATGATAGTAAATAGTTAGACCCCCTGTAGCTACAATCTATATACTTTTGCTTGCAGGCTTTACTGTGAGGCGCGCCCCGGGGTTAACCCGGGTGGTAGTCATCCAGGTGAAGACTGTTTTCCCCATAACTAACTCAATGATAGTAAATAGCTAGATTACTTGTAGCTACAAGCGTTATATCTTTAGCTCTTTCAGGCTTCACTGTGATGAGCGCCCGGTAAAACCTGGGAGTCATCCCGGTTGAAGACTGTTTTCCTCATAATCTAACTTATTGTAGTAAAAAGCAGACTACTTGTAGCTAAAGGTTATATCTTTAGCTTGCAGGCTTTACGTGAGACGCGCCTGGGTTTAAACCCGGGGGTATCACCCCGGTGAAGACTGTTTTCCCCTAATTTAATCATATGATAGTAAATAGCTAGATTACTTGTAGCTACAATCTATAATCTTTTAGTTGCAGGGTTCAGTGATGACGCGCCTGGGTTAACCGGTGGGAGTCATCCAGGTGAAGATGTTTGCCTCATAATCTAACCCCTATGACATAAATAGGTAGACCCCTTGTAGCTACAAGCTTATATTTTAGCTTGAGGCTTCCCTGTGATGACGCGCCTGGGTTAACCCGGGGGTAGCTCCCGGTGAAAACGTTTCCCTCTAAACTAATTCAATGATAGTAAAATACTGATTATTGTAGCTAAATCTAATATCTTTAGCTGCAGGCTTTACTGTGATGACGGGCCCGGGTTAACGGTTGGGAGTCATCAGGTGAAAAACTGTTTGCCCATAATCTAACTTCCCTATGTAGTAAATGTTCAGACCACTTGAGCTAAACTATATATCTTAGTTGCAGGCCACTGTGAGAAGCGCCTGGGTTAACCCGGGGGTATCATCCAGGTGAAAAACTGTTGCCCCTAATCTAAAATCCTAGATAGTAAATAGCTAGATTTTTGTAGTACAATCTATATATCTTTTGCTTGCAGGGTTTTACTGTGATGACGCCCGGGTTTTAACCGGGGGTAGTCATCCAGGGAAGATGTTTTCCTCATAATCTAACTCCAATGAAGTAAATAGGTAGACCACTTGTAGCTACAAGCGTTATCTTTTGCTTGGGAGGGTTCACTGGATGACGCGCCGGGTAACCGGTGGTAGTCATCCAGGGAAGACGTTTGCCTCATAATAACTTTATATGATGTAAATAGTAGATTTTTTAGCTAAAAGCGTAAATCTTTTGCTTGCATGCTTCACTGTGATGACGCGCCCGGGTAAACCGGGTGGTAGTACCAGGAAGACTGTTTTACCATAATTACTTCATATGATAGTAAATAGCTAACCACTTTTAGCTACAAGCTTTTAAACTTTAGCTTGCAGCTTCACGGATGAGCCCTGGGTTAACGGGGTAGTCATCAGGTTTAAGATGTTTTGCCCCTAAAACTTTCTCCATTGAAGGAAATAGGTGACCACTTGTAGTACAATATAAATTTTTATATATTTTATTTAGCTTGAGGCTTCACTGTGATGACGCGCCTGGGTAACCCCGGGGGTAGTCACCAGGTGAAGAGTTTGCCCATAAACTTACTCCATATGATAGTAAATATTTAGACCCCTTTTAGTACAATATATATATTATATATAATTTTGGTTCAGGCTTCACTGTGATGACGCGCCTGGGTAAACCGGTTAGTCATCCCGGTGAAGAGTTTGCCCCAAATTTATCCTATGTAGTAAAAAGGTAGACACTTTTAGACAAAAAAATAATAATATATATTTAGCTTTCAGGCTTACTGTGTGACTCGCCCGGGGTTAAAAACCCGGGGGTATCTCCAGGTGAGCGTTTGCCCATAATCTTTTTCTATGTAGTAAATAGGTAGACCACTTGTACAAATATTATAATTAAAATATTTAGCTTGCAGGCTTCACTGTGATGACGCGCCTGGGTTAACCGGGGTAGTCGTCCAGGGAGGGCGTTTGTCGTAATCATATTTTATATGATAGTAAAAAGTTGACAATTGTAGCTACAATTATATTTTTAGCTTGCATGCTTCACTGGAGACGCGCCCGGGTTAACCGGGGTAGTCATTTAGGTGAAGACTTTTTTCCCATTTTCTTACTTATTTGGGTAGTAAATAGGTAGACCACTTGTAGTACAATCTATAACTTTGCTGCAGGCTTCATGTGATGACGGGCCGGGTAAACGGGGTGGGGTTTATCCAGGGGGAAGACTGTTTTCCCTTATTAACTTTATATGATAGAAAAAAAGTCAGACCCCCTTGTAGCTAAAATCTAAATCTTTAGCTTTCGGCTTCACTGTGAGACGGCCCGGTTTAAACCCGGGGGTAGTATCAGGTGAAGACGTTGCCTCTTTTCTTACTTCATGGGATAGAAATAGGTAGACCCCTTTTAGACAAGCGTTTATCTTAACTTTTCAGGTCATGTTATGACGCGCCGGGTTAACCCGGTGGATTATCCAGGTGAGACTGTTTGTGCTAATCATATTTCATATGTGTAAAATAGGTAGACCACTTGAGCACAAGCATTATTTCTTTTGCTTTCAGGCTTACTGGGACGCGCCTGGGTTTTAAAAAGGGGTAGTCTCTAGGTGAAGAGTTTTTCGCCAAAAAATATTTCATATGATAGTAAATAGGAGACCACTTGTAGCTACAGGTTATATCTTTTGCTTGCAGGTTCACGTGAGGGCGCGCCCCGGGAAACGGTGGTAGTATCCAGGGAAGACTGTTTTTCCCCTATCTTTCTTTAGGGATAGAAATAGGTAGACCCCTTGTAGTACAATCGGGTTTTGGTATGAGTGCAGGATTTGGGTTTAAGGGCAGTGGGTTCCAAAGCACCAAAAAGCTTGGGAGGCTTTTGTCTTTATTTTTTGCGAGAAAGGAGCTTTTTGAATGTATAAAGTGTTGTTTTTTTCTTATTAAAAGATTTGAATTAAATATAAAAAAAGGTATTATTTTGATTAGTTACAAGGAGACTAATACCATACGTAAAATTGGCGACGAGGATTTGTGATTTAAAACAGCATCCGAGCACAGGGGGCCACCTTTGTCAGGCTTAGGCCCAAGATATAGACAAACTTAGAGATGGCAACATTGGAGTGATGGAAACAATTTGACGCAGAGGAAGGTAGACCAATGGCATCATGGACACTCTATGAAGAACGCCTTGATTTCTATTTCGAAGCAAATAACATAACCAGTGATAAGAGGAAACGAGCTGTGCTGTTTACCGTTTGTGGCCCTGACTACTTATGCGACAATACGCTCACTCGTGTCTCCAGCCTTACCAAACACAGTTTCTTACAAGGACATTCTAACCACTGTGAAACTACATTTCAACCCTACGCATTCTGAAATTGTCCAGCGATTTAAATTCCATAAGAGGAATCAGCGAGCACAGGAGTGTATATCAGCATACATAGCTGAACTGCGGCACTTGGCAGAGCATGTAATTTTGGAACCACTTTGGATTCCATGCTGCGAGACCGTCTTGTCTGTGGTGTTCAGGACGAACAGCTGCAACGCAAGTTCCTGTCAACCACATCTTATCTTTTGAGTCCGCCACAGAAGTATGCACTGGCAGCAGAGGCTGCTACGCTCCAAGCGCAAGAATTACGTACCAGCCAGGCAGGTAATAATAATTCTACTAGTTTTAATACTACGGTTAATCAAGTTAAACAACGCCAGAAGTCTACAAGTTCTGAACGGAAGCCATGTTTCCGCTGTGGGGACACAACACCCTCCAGAAACTTGCCATTTTACCAGTCTGTCTGTCGGTTTTGTAAGAGAACTGGACACATTGAACGTGTTGCTACAGTAAGGCCAAGTCTTCTAACCAAAATGTCCAGCCAGTCCAGCTAAAGCCTAGTTTTAGAGGCAGGAAGGAAGGAAACAGGATTGTTCACGGTGAGCATACACACTCCATTGTGGAAAAACACATGCGAAGAAGTAGATCAGATAAGTGAGTCTAGAAATGTTTACATTTAAACACAAGTGTTTCTGAGGGTAGAGACACTACAACAGTATCAGTGTTACTTAATGACAAGCCAGTCCAAATGGAGATAGACTCAGGGTCTGCATGCTCTATCATTGGTTTTAGCGCATTTGTTGAATTATTCCAAGATACTGTTGAAATCCGACCCTTTTCGAAGACACTGCGCACGTGGTCCAAAAAACAGCTACATGTTAAAGGTATGTGTACTGTACAAGCTAGTTTCAACGGTCATAAGTGTGACCTACCACTCACTGTTGTTGATGGCAATGGCAGTCCACTTTTGGGTCGTGACTGGTTCCCACACCTGTGGAATTCAAAATCGCTCTTAATGGAGTTCACCAGACACGAGTTGAAAGTTTAACCGAAATACTTAAACAGTACGAGGAAGTATTTTCCGAGGACATTGGTCAGTACAATGGACTGAGGTACACATTGATGTAGATCCAACGGTTTTACCTAAGTTCTACAAAGCTCGCCCAGTACCATTTGCATTACGACCAAGGTTGGATGAAGCTTTAGATAAATGGTATGTAAGGACATTCTACGACCAGTACGTCATTCACGCTGGGCAACCCCTATTGTTCGGTTATTAAACAGAATGGTGATATACGAATTTGTGGTGACTATAAAGGAGCTACAGGAGAATACCCTTTACAAAACAAAGTGGAGGCTATGAAGAAAGCACCTGCACTACCAACAAGACAGAATTGGCTCCTCCACGTGCGTGGGAGCGTTCGGAAAAACCCTGGTCTCGCCTCACATATTGATTTTGCGGGCCCCTTCCAGGGAAAGACATTCCTTATTGTGGTAGATTCCAATACAAAGTGGTTGGAGGTCATTCCTGTTAACCATGGCTGCAACAACGGTTATTAACAAGCTTGCGAGCCTATTTGCGACTCATGGTTTTACCCGACATAATCGTTTCTGACAACAAGGCATCGTTCACAGCAAATGAATTCCAGCAGTTCTGCCTCAGAAAACGGAATTAAAAGCATACGAGTCGCTCCGTATCATCCCGCATCAAATGGTCAGGCCGAAACGTATGGTGCAGTCGCCAAGGGAGCCTTGAAGACTATTGTAGTGGGCAGCTGGGAAATCAGACTGGCACGATATTGTTAAACCAAACATCTGACTCCACTTTCAACAACAGGTGTTAGCCCTGCAGAAGCTCTAATGCACAGGAGACCTCGTTCACAGTTAGACCGTCTACATCCTGATTCACTGATGAGTCCCGTACCCAGCAGGAAGAAACAGAAAAACAATTTACAAGCGGAATTGGGGGCAAGAAGTTTCGGAACTGGAGATCTTGTCACATGAGAAATTACTCCCAAGGACCAAAATGGATTCCAGCCGTGATAACAGAGCGCACTGGACCGGTATCATATGCAGTCGGCACAGAAGATGGTGTATCCAGACGTCATGTGGATCAACTACGAGCCCGAGTTCAAAACTCTACTTCAGTGGACGTTTCCGCAAACGGCTCTGAAAACTTCACCGACACCCAGTACCCAACTGTGGCGCATTGCCACCAACAATGCAGACACTGTTGATAAACAGTGAAACCCCACTGAAGATATTCCACTTTCCGGCAAACTGCCATTACCGACATCACCAACAGAACTTAAGTCTACCGCAACCCGGCCTCAACGAGAGACACGCCGCTTGCATATTGAACATATTATTGTTAAACTAATCTTAGTGGGGAGAAATGTTGTGTACTGAGTGTGCAGTGATTGTGTGTGTTCTAAGAGGCAGTGGTTCCAAATGACACCAACAGTCTTGGTGATGGCTTTTTGTCTTATATTGTTGCGAGATGAAGTGAGCTGTTTGAATTGTATAAAAGTGTTGTTTTTATCTTATTAAAATGATTAGTAATTAATATAAAGAAGTGTATTATATTTGATTATGTTACAAGGTAGACTAACTACCATACGTAAACACAATCTATATATCTTCCGCTTGCAGGCTTCACTGTGATGACGCGCCTGGGTAAACCGGTGGTAGTCATCCAGGTGAAGAGTTTACCATAATTTTCTATAAAATTTAGGGTAGAACATTGTGACTAAGCGTATATCTTCAGCTTGGGCTACGGACGGTCCGGTAAACGGGTAGGTATCGGTTAAATGTTTTGCCATAATTATCTTAGTAAATAGTTAGACACATGTACTACAGTTATATTAGCTTGCAGGCTTCACTGGTGATCCTGGTTTAACGGGGTAGATCATACCATAGTAAGATTTAATCTTACTCAGGATAGTAAATAGGTAGACCACTTGTAACAACGTTATATCTTCGCTAGTTCATGTGATGCGCCTGGGTACCGTGGTAGTCATCCAGGTAGACTTTGCCATAACTACTCCATATGATAGTAAAGTTAGACCACTTGTAGCTGACAAGCGTTATATCTAGCTTGACAGGCTTCACTGTGATGAGCGCCTGGTAAACCGGATCCCCTTAAAGGGAATGTGCCAAATTTTACCCAAGTATAATATTAGACTTGAGCTCAACGTTATACCGCTGGGTAACGGTATGGTAGACCAGGTAAAGGTTTCTCATAATCTTACTCCATATGATAGTAAATAGTTAGACCATGTAGCTAAAGCGTATATCTCAGCTTGCAGCTTCACTGTGATGACCGCGCCTGGGTTAAACGGTGGTAGTCATCCGGTGAAGACTGTTTGCCATCTTAATTAGTAATGGAGTAGCTACAAGCGTTAATTTTAGCTTGCAGCTTCACTGTGATGGACGCGCCTGGGTAACCGGCCTGGTTATCGTGTATTCGTGTTTGCATTTATGTGTATGTTAAAATTGTGGTTATTTTTGAGTTCTTGAGGTTGGTGTGTGTTCAGGTGGCTGTTTGTTCTTTTGTGAAATAGGAGTTTGCTGTATATTTCTGTTTTGTGCCCTGTAAGTGTTGTATGTGGGTTTGCTTTATTAGTTAATGTGGAAAGAACTTGTAGCTAAAAGCGTTATATTTTTAGTTTGCGGGTTCACGTGATGACGCGCCGGGGTAACCGGTGGTAGTCATCCAGGTGAAGATTTTTCCCATAATCAATTTTATGGGATAGAAAAATTTAGCCCCACTTGTAGCTAAACTATATCTTAGCTGCAGGCTTCACTGGATGACGCGCCTGGGAACGGTGGTAGCATCAGGGAAGACTGTTGCCCATTATAATTTTATAGATAGAAAAAAGTGGGCCCACTTGTAGCAAAACTTATATTTTTACCCGCAGGTTTTCACTGTGATGACGCCCCCGGGGTTAAACCCGGTGGTAGTCATCCAGGTAAAAGACTGTTTGCCCATATTTTATTCTAAATAGAAAAGGGTAGACCATTTGTACTACAAGCGTTATCTAGCTTGCAGGTTTCACTGTGTGACGCGCCTGGGTAAACCGGTGGAGCACCCGGGTGAGGATTTGCCAAAATCTAACTTCTTGATGGTTGGTTAACCTTGTGCTCAGGTTATTCTTTGCTTACTTTCATTGATAGTGGTAACCGGGTAGTCACGTTAATTTTTGTTTCATTTCTACTTTATATGTAGTAAATAGTTAGACCACTTGTAGCTACAATCTATATATCTTTAGCTTGCAGGCTTCACTGTGATGACTCGCTGGAAAAACCGTGGTAGTCATCCAGGTGAAGACTTTTTGTTCATATCTAACTTATAGATAGTAAATAGTTAGACATTGTAGTACAAGCGTTTATATTTTTAGTTGCAGGCTTACTGTGAGGGACGCGCCGGGTTTAAACCCGGTGGGGGTCTCCAGGTGAAGACTTTTGTCTATATTATTCATATGATAGAAATAGTTAGACCACTTGTAGCAAAACAAGCGTTAATCTTTAGTTTGCAGGCTTCACTGTGTGACGCCCCGGGTTTAAACGGTGGTAGTCATCCGGTGAAGACTGTTGCTTATTTACCCCATGATAGAAAATTTAGTTAGAACCCCAAGAACACGTACGTCTGGCTTGTAAGGCACCATCCGGCTAGCCAGACGAAAACGGGCATTTGTCATATGGCTGGCCGTGTATGGCTGGTACTAAGTTTGTGGTATGGCCCATGCGTCTGGGCCTCGTACGGGACGCATCTGGCCAGCCATACGCACGGCTAGCCTTGTGGTTGCCAGATCCCAGCCAGACAAGCTTTATTTACTGATGAGAGCAAAGCCATGTTGCCGTATGTGGGTCTGACAGGAAGTTTAGGACTCATCATGGGGTAAATAATGATATGCATACATATTTATTCACAATTTCATAACTGTCAATGATATATTTCATTTTTTGCTTTTTCTTGCGATGGATGTGAATGTGAGCGAGTGTATACTTACATGAAACATGGAGAGTTAGTGGCACCATGCGCCGATATGAATCCACCTTCTTGCTGGGGGTGCGTACGTACTGCATGTGTTACCATTAGTATGAAGACCCAATTTTCTGGCAAGGGCTGAGTGGTTAAACCTTATCTTCATGTAAGACTTCTGCGTGCGTTCTGCTTGCACTACCATTAGTATGAAGACACGTTCTTTCTGGCAAGGACTGCATGAGTCCTTCTGTACGACTTCTGCTCCTGGCTATGCGCGGTGTGCCTATATGAATCATCCTCTTGCTATAGCGGTGCGTGCGTACTGCATGTATTACCATAAGTATGAAGACACAATCCTTCTGGCAAGGGCTGAGTGGTTAAAAATTACCTTCAGTTCGACTTCTGCTCCAGGCTTTGCCTATATGAATCCATCTTCTTGCAATAGGGGCGAGTGCATACTGCATTTTAACCTTGAGTATTTTTATACTTTCTGGAAACAGATGTGTAGTAGCTACATTACCATTTACCTTCAGGATGACTACCGCTTCTGGCTGGTGCAGTGCGTCTATATGAATCCTTTGGGGTGTGTGTACTGCGTATATATTACCTTTCCATAGGACTCCAAAAACGTGTGCTACGAACGTGTGCATTATACGTAACAAAAAAACCTACACCACAGAGACCAGCATACATCCAACCTTCTCGAGAGAGCATTCGCAACTAACCAAAGAAAGGTAACGGACAAGTCATTCATTATTTTCAAATTCAAACTGGACGCTACCCCCACCCTCTTTCTGCCCTAACGGCTAAACAGTTGTTTGTGACGCCTAGTCTGGCTGGCCATGTGTGGAAATGACATGGCTAGCATCTGTCGTGCCACATGCCGCTGAGCTAGGTTAAGACGCATCAAGGCCACATATGGCTAGCCAGTTGTTTGCCAAGTCATGGCTAGACGCGTACGGCAGGGATCTGGCTGGTATCCGGCGTGCCACATGCAGCTGACTAGGGTTAAGACGGATCCGATCCACAGATGACTAGCCAGTTGTTTGCCAAGTCATGGCTGGACGCGTATGGCAAGGATCTGGCTGGCATCCGACGGCCAAGCAGTTTAAAATGTATGGCTAACCTGATATGGGCCAGACGATGCCCAGACGTGCTTTCCCGTACGTCAGGCAGCCAGATGAGGGCCATACGTGGCCCAGACGATCCCAAAAATCCTGTGCTACTAGGGCCACTTGTAGCTACAAGCGTTATATTTTAGCTTGCAGGCTTAACTGTGATGACGCGCCTGGGTTAATGGTCTTTTAATTTTTTTATATTATGTTATATTAAGTTGAGATTAAGGGCACATAACACTCAGGTTATTCATGCCCAATTTGAAATGTTTTGAGTGCAACAATACAACTTGTAAGCTAGACGGGCTTAGGACATCAAGAGGGCTGTAAAACAATAAACAACTGACAACAAACAAAACTTGTAGGCTCTGATGTTCATTTGTTGTTCCACTTATTGTTATATTGTATAAATACACTAAAATTTAGTGTTAAACTAATAGTTTCTTATGGTACAGAACAATAATTGGATCAGCGTGAAAGTGAAAACATTATACTAACTTAAGAAAAAAAAAAAGTTTTTTTTTCTCTCTAGTTCACAATTGGCTATCATCAAATTAAAACTGTCTCGTTTTAGGCACATAAATAATCTACTGGAATATATAATTGTACTTGCCAATTATTCCCACAATTTTATTGTACGATTCATCTCTCTTTACCGGACAAAACGCTCCTCGGTAGACAATGAAATTTGCAGGGGACCTTGAAAATTTTAAAACTTGGATGTGATATGAATTTTGGAGATTTTATGGTTTACTTTGAGTACTTATCACTCTACTATGCTGTGACGATTTATAGCTACAAGCGTTATATCTTTAGCTTGCAGGCTTCACTGTGATGACGCGCCTGGGTAAACCGGTGGTAGTCATCCAGGTGAAGACTGTTTGTCTCATAATCTAACTTCATATGATAGTAAATAGTTAGACCACTTGTAGCTACAAGCGTTATATCTTTGCTGT
>JAMZAV010008215.1:0-65617 GCA_024449915.1 Sweltsa coloradensis | reverse complement strand
AAACCAAAAAAAGATAAATAATATGAAATAATCAATCAGTCCGGGATGTTCATTTAACACTGGTCGCCCTTTCGTTAACAACGATTTCTTTTCTTCTATTTAAAATTTTGATTTAAAGTGTTTTTATGGTTGATCATATTTCAGAAAGAATCCCCACTATATGTTACTTTTCTGTCCGTCGTTATGTTCAAGTCACACAATTAAAACGAACATGACCTTCGATTGACATGAACTTTTTCTTGACACGGGCCTTCAAAAGTATATTAAGAATATTTTTGCGATCAGAAAGTCTAGGCTCCCTTCCGAATAACGATTCTTTAGGTTTTTATCAAAGAAGTGTCGATAACAAAGAGCTAAATTAGAGAGTGCAATCATTACGCAAAATTATATCATACTACATGTTTAAATAGTGGTCATTATCAGAAACATAATTCACCATTTAATTTGATCAACTAACCACACCAGAAATGTGATTGATTTTTTTTTAAAGTTCATTGCGTCAAAAAATAAGCTATTTAAAAATACGACACCTATATTTTTTATCGACATTTCAACTTCTGAAACCGTTTCAAATCGCGAGCTCCAACACACGAACCTATGCGAAACAAGAAAGTTGTGTTTGCAGAAACTGTAAACGTCCCACGCTCAGTTTGTTTTTATTGCTAGTGAGTGAAATAAGTCTACTACATACAAAAGCGTGTGTTTTTTCCTCTCTTTTCTACTCTCCAATCTTCTTCAAACAAAAAGAAATGTAAATTCAGCTTTCAAGATACAAGCTGTACAAACAGTCTGGAGAAAATACTACGGGACACTTACGAGTGAGCGAAGTAAAGGAAAAACTTCAATTAAATACATTACACACAAAAATACACAAGGGTTACAAGGACTTACTTGTAGCTAAATATGTTTTGCTTTTTAAACATTTTTTAAGTAGCTTAAATAAATATTTAATAATTAAATTGTATTTAGAGTCTACCCACTCAGTTTTATAACTGATTTTCAGTGGGGATAAAAAAAACAAAGCGACCAGCCAACCCCGTAGGCCCCGACGCAAACGACGAGTGAGCGATAAAACCAAAACCCAAAAATCGACATTTATATAGGAAAATATAGCAATCGGTGGTATGGCAGTGCGAACGGATCAACGCCACAATCAACAAGGTTGATTCAGAACAACTCGAATTTATTATGTGCTTCGTTGCTAGGACGGCTCCAAATCCCCGTTTACAAACCCTAAGACAAGAACTGATGGACTTAAGTCCAAATCAGAAGTTAAAAACTTTTGACTTTGGCGGGAATCGAACCCTGGCCCTTCTGCATTGGAAGCAGATACGCTAACCACAAGCCCAAACGAGCCACACTCTCAGTTTGGTTATCATGATTGTGTTTTTAATATTAAGAATATTTCTGGAAATAGTAAAGTTAGCCCCGGGTATCTCCACCATGGGGTTAGAAAATTTTAAATACTACAAAAAACAAGAGTTGTTACAACACACACGCTTTCTGGTCTAAACATAAGATTTAACTTTATTTAAATATAAATAAAACTGTGCAACATTTCTCGTACTTTATCTCTGTTAATGGTCCCGAAGAGTGGATTTCCTTTCCTTTTCTAATAATCAGTTCATTCAACTACGTGGATTTTTTGACCTTAAACGACATCAAATATAAGTTTTCAAACGAGGTTTAATTCAACAAGTTCGATTTAAATGCGAAAAATCTATTTCCTTTTTTTGGAAGCTTTGTTCACAGTTAAAAGACTTCGAAGTTTCCTTAAAAAAAAAACGAAAAAATCGGAATGTAGCCGTTTATTTGTTTCGCATAACAAAACTGTCGAGACTTTTTTTGGAGTCTGTTAAATTACATTTTCGCTCCGCTTTCCACCGTTTTCCAGCAAATTACTTTTCATAATTGTGTTGAGAGATAAAAAATTTTTACAAACATTGTTAGTTATTTAAGCGTTAAGTGTATAATGTAATTGTTCAAGCGAATGATTTTTACTTGCTATTCTGTGTCTGAAAGGCACCCTTGATTGAAAAAGGCGAAGATTTTTCTAAAATAACAATGAAATAAAACTACTCTTCGGAATCTTTCTCGTAGCATTTGAATCACAAGTATTATCCACATTGTCTGAAAAGTTAAACTTTGGTCTCATGACAGTTTATTAAATATTATTATTGTATTAAAAAATTTACTTACTAGGAATTACACATCTAAAGCACTTTCATTAATAACACAATTGTTATCAACTTATTATTGAAGATGCTTGGAGGGGATACATTTATTGCTTACTAAAAGTTTTAAGTTTGATAATTAGTGTTCTTGATATGACAAAATAAACATGTTTACTCCTCTGTTGTAATATTTACTTTAATATTTCTCTTTCAATTTTCTCCCCTTTTTGTCTTAAAGATGGGTGCGTTTTTTTTCCATACTGTGGGGACAAATAGCTTCCAGGACATTAAAAAAAAAATTTTAAGCGAAAAAGACGCAAGTTATAATAAAACAAAATGATACCTCTTTGTTTTGGCGCTGTAGCCTTTGAAGACCGTTAACTCTTTTTCATTGTTTCCCCTGTTGGTTTCTACGAAGTTTGTACACTTCCTTGTAAACATGAACCAACGCATGCTTAGCTCTTTGGTGTATTGCTTTACAAGCAAACACATAAAGGAAATCGTCCCCCTTTATCACCGTCATTTAATCGATTTAAGGTAAATCGTTGTTGTTAAGCGCATTCCTTGCTGTGTGTCGTTGCAATCGCCGAAACAAATCAGATGATGGCTCAAGCTATACGGCCAATCTCATAGCTAGGCGGATGCCTTTCCCAGCACCGTATTGCCGCAATTGAGGGGATAAACATGAGATCTATTGTACACGTTTATATCACTCCATCTTCCCTTCATGGGGTCGAAATGACGGTTTCCTGAAGTTCCGAGTAAAGAATGGAAACTGTTAAGAATTAGAATATATATATTGAACATTGCAAAAATTATTGACCTCCAAAATTATGAGTATACAAAATTTTATTCGTTTTTTCGTATTGTCGTAAAATCGGGCCTCGCCAATGTAAACAGGTTGCCTGGACGTTTTCAACGTTATCACAACAGGCTGCTGTCTTTAAAATTTTTAATTTTTGAGCAGTGCCTTTAATAACTTTAAATCAATTTTGGAGTATAAAAACGTTATATTTTTAAACTTGATGTTCATTTAAATTGTCTAATTATTTGAAGTTCAGTTACCAACTGGTACAAAGATGAAACAAAAAAGTATATATTAGAAATACAAAAACACATAATATATAAATTACTTTTACTGGTTTGGAGTGGAATATAACACAATATAAGTAGGATTCCAGCATGGTATATAATATTTGAATGTAAAAAAATTGACTTACCATAAATTAATAGCCTATACATTGTCGGGGGCGGGTTTGGGTGTGCGTTTATTTTTGTTTTATTTCAAGTTGGTGATAATGCTACCTTGACAACGGTATTCTCTTTACACTGCGCCACCGTTTTCACCTACACAGCTACCTCTATCGGTTCTAGAACGTCAAAAAAAGATTGATATTTGTTGGGCACCTTGTTCCTACAAAACACTACTTTCAGTTCCGTCTCCTACACAATATCCACGCTTTCATCGCATCGATTTCATTCGATACATTGAATTGGTCGTTTTGAGTGATATGAATCAAACGGGACATTGCGCGACGTGGCACGTATTGCAACAGCCGCAATAAAATACATCCAGTTATAACATCAGTTTTCATTTCCAAAGTAATTTATTTCGTAAATAAATAGTGGAATTTTTGAACGGACAGCAAACGCCCTACAACATAAATGTTTGTTTATTTAAATGGATGAGTTTTATGGTAGATTAATCGGCCTCGCTTAAATAGGGCATAGCTATGATAATATGAAATAAAATTCAATTATTGTTTATCACACCAAAAAGGGTCGAAGTTTTTATATTTGCGTACATTTTTAAAACAAAAATTTTCAAAAGAGTGGGCTTATGATTTTTAAAAATCACCGCAAATTCAAAACTTTTTTAAAGTTCTTTCGCCGCGCCAATAAACCAGCACCTCCACCATCATTTTATTTCATTTTCAAAAATACGTTTAGTTTGGTTCAATTTTGATTGACCCAAAAACTTAACGCCTTTCAAATGGGGGAAATTTAAAACACAACACTCAAAAGTGATTTAAGATTTTAAGTTCCAAATATTTAAAAGTATGGAAGAAATTCTATGTGAGCTGAAACAATGCAAATAAGTGAAAAGTGGTAAGACTAAGATACAGGTGGATTGAACAAATTAAACAAGGAGAGAGGAGAGAGACGTGTCTTGGGTGAAGGTAGAGTTGGAAGGTTGGTGGAAGATCGGAAGAAAAGGAGAGGGCTAAACTGGCTACAGAGTATGGAAGAGTTATCGGATGAAGAGGAGGCGGAAGAAGTTGCTTTAGGTCTGGCTAACCGGCAGCTAAGAAAGACAAAATATCCCAAGTCACTGGAGATAATGCCCTCCCTAACTTCATTGTCAGTTTGTTTAAAAATGGGGAAAGACATGATTTTCTAAAAACAATTATCTTGTCATTGTCAACAAATGAAAATCAAACATTTTTCGTTGCATATAATTTCTTATAATTTTACCAATTATCATCCGATTTTAAGGGTGATTCTTTACTCGATATTTTCACCTTCGGTGTAAACTTTGAGGGTGATCAGTGGTTACCATTCAACCTTTGTTGATCCTTGTGTTGCTTACCAAACTTTCTCAAACTCTGCTCTTACTGTTCACTGCTATACACTCATCGCATTATTCCATTCAAATTTTCCCCAGAGTATCTCTTGCCTAGACTGTTTTTCCCTTTTTTAGTTTTTCAGGATGAAGTAGCTGCTGTTTATTTGAAGGCATAATATTTTATGATTGTGGGATGTGGCCATCTTTTTAAATTTTGTGATAGACAGGGAGGGTTTCTTGAGAACGCTGGTGGAAACGTTGAGCATGCCTTATGGCATAGCGGGTTCGGTCCGTAGGGCTGATGGGGGGTGTTATATAGGGGGGAAAAGATGAATCACTCTTTATCAAAAAGATATACTTAGTGAACTCTTACAACGCGCAACACTTCAACTTTTTATTATTTGAAGCACAGTGTGTCTTATCTTTAACACTGTAAACATAATAAACTTTTGATATATTATGGCGTAAACAGAAATAGGGTGAAAAGACAGGTAGTTTTAATATTTACAAATACAAATCATTTTCGAAGCTATTTGACCCGATATTTTTTCGTAGTAGAGTGTGTTAAAATTTGTTAAGTTTATTATTTGTTTGAAAACTAACCTGCTCTCTATTTTTTAACCCTTGTGTCCTTTTCAGAAACGTCTATCTGCACTCGTCAGAGCACTGACACACTGGCATCTCACAGCGTTTCCGGACGTCTCCGAAAACATGTACCCAAGTAAGTGTTAAAAATTAAGATTTTACATTCGTTCTTTAACAACACTCGTCTTGTAGTATTAGATGCTTTTTATTACACTCCCAACGATTGAAATCCCCTTTTTTTTAAATCTAACCCATGAATCTGTAATGACATTGTTCTCCGCAGGAGCGTCTAAGGTGATGACAATGCAATGATCGTTTTTCATCGGGGGCACCCTTTTTGGCGATCTGCTCCACCCCTTTGCCAACAGACGTTGGTGTTCCCAGTGTCACCCACGTCAGTAACCGACCCGCCCGCTGTTTCTTACTTTGGGTGATGCTATCGAAACCGGTGTAATCCCGTTGGCATATAGGTGGAGATACGGTTTCATAAATCTATACCGGGTACCACCCTGTCACTAAGATCACTCAAATCATTACTTATCTCATTATTGAAGGGTGATACCAATACCAAATGCTTGTCAATTGAAGGTCCATGTTTCATTCTTTATCGTAAAACATGACAGACTTGACGCCTGGTACTCTTTCTACGACTTGTGAAGTTTACATAAAATAACAAACAACTTACTTACAAACTGACGGACAAGAAAAAAAAAAAAAGTGGGGGAACAAAGAAATTCAATCCCTTACGTTTTTTAAAAAATTTTATTACGATAGCAAAATATAAAGTAAACACATTGCATACATTATCCTCACTAAGCCCAAAGGCTTATTTTGGGGTCATAATAAGGTAATTAAAAATAAAGTAGTAAAGAATCTCGTAGCAGAAAAGCCGTAGACAACTTGCGACAAATTACTAAGACAGTAATGTAATGCACATCCCATAATTTACTTTTTTAGACATAAATAAAAATAAAACACTAGAAAGAAGACCGAATTTGCACGCAATAATTTTAATATAAGTAGATGTTTTCTTTGAGCACGGCGATGAATGCACGAACTAAGAAAAAAAGAAACAAAATAAGTGTTCACAGATCTCTGCACACTAGCTTGTTTTACTACGGAACGTGCCCTGGTAGGTATGACATAAAATCTTCTCTGGGAGGTACACTACTCTACCGCCTCTTACCTGTTGCACACGTATTCTACCCCGACTTGCTATTACAATCTCACTGATGGGTACGTCCTACGTTTAATTTATGTGTATACGCTAACCAGCTTTGAACTGTCGTTAGTAAATTAGCGCCAAAGTACTCCTAATTTGATTAGTCAGCTCACTAGCGTAGAAATGGTATTACTAGAATGTGTTGGGAATTATCACTTCGAAGTACCCGGAATCGTAAAAAGTAAATGGTTTAAATAGAAAACAAAACACCACGCTTTTTAAGTAACGAACACATTTTTATATATTTCAGTACAAAATAAAAACTTATCACACGTGTTGAATTTAATTTTAGAAAATCGGAAGCTCGAAAAAGGGCCATTTGTAATTTGCCTTACTGGATTTAATCTTTCTCCGTTACGATTTAGTTTTACACACTTCAAGATACTTTCCTTTGATTACAATGAGGTTTAAAACATAAACAAAATGTTGAGTTTAAAAAAAAGGTACAAAATAGTGTTTGATTGTTAAAATAAACCTTGATTTTTAATTTTAAACGAAAACACACAACAAAGCAGTGGGGGGGGGGGGGAGGCGAAACTCCAATTCGGGAGTGTCTTCTGTAAGAAACTGGCCCCGTTCCTGACTGAAAGTGTTTCCAACACTCTTTACGAACAACTCTAATATAATTCACATTATAAACACCCTTCAGATACGGTTTCACAAACACTAAGTGTCAGTAATGCCTGTAACTATTTTACACCGGTGTTAATTTAACTAAGAAGCTTCGCGAACGTGCTTTTTGTCGCGTTGATGGATGAGCTTTTTAAATCGTTTCTTGCCTGCGTGGGATCTCTTTAGTTTTGCAAGTTCCGTTTGTTGAACGCATTGTAGATGATTTTGTCAAGTTTTTTTATTGTTAATTATTAATTGTTATTTTATACCTCAAAACTAAAAAACTTCATTTTAAAACCTTTATGTTTATCGATTCTGGCTAAAATTTTCCATTTTTTTCTTTCAAAAGGTACTACATCACCATAACCTTCAATGTCCGTGTAAATTATGATCGTTGTATACCCCACCCTTTTGGTCAGAATCGTCCAAATAGTAAACGAAAATTCGCACAAAATCGAAAAAAAATAGTAAAGTACGATATTCATGAGAAAATATTTCTTCGATTGTAATCCAAAAACGTGGCAGGTCTAAGTTCAAGTGATTTTCAAAGGTCCCTCTAATTTTCATCAAGGATCTCATATGCCGTTTTTTCCGGTAGAGAGCGAACAAAACAGACAAATACAAACAAACAAAAATATCACCTGTACTAAATTTTGGTGGTCAGTGAACTTGAAGTCTTCGCTTCGCTCGTCCAATTATTTGTTTATTTACTAGGAAAACGCTAAAGTCCGCGCGTTGAATCGGAGAGCTTTTTTTTAAGTTTTTAGTTTGCGTGGGATTCTTTACTTTTTGCAAGTGCTGGTTGTTTTTCGCCGACGCAAGGTAGGTGATTTTTGTCAAATTTCTATTGTTTCTTGTTAATATTGTTTATTATTTAACGTTAAAATCTTACATTACAAGCTATATTTCCTATGGATTCTGGCTAACTTTTTCACTTTTTCTTTCAAAAGGTACTGACTCACCATGACCTTAATGTCCATGGGTATAATATGAACGTGTAGCCCCACCCGTTTGGTCAGAATTGTGCACAAATGGCACGAAAATATCGCCAAAAAGTCAAAAACTTATATTAAAAGCTTTATTTTCTACTAGATTCTAGCTAACTTTTTTCAACTTTTTCTTTCAGAACAGCAATACGATCACCATACCTTAATGTCCATGTGAATATGACCGTTTGTAGCTGTAACCGTTTTGATCAGAATCGGCCCAAAATGTTACGAAAATATCGCACTAAAAATAGAAAAAAATCGTAAAAGACGATATTCATGAGAAATAATTCTTCGATTTTACCAAAAACGTGGCATCGAAGTTCAGAGAAAACGAAGGTCGTGTCAAATGTTTCATCAAGATCGCATATGCCGTTTGGCCCTGGTATAGGAGCGAACAACAGACGGAAAAAAAAAAAAAAAAAAAAAAAAAAACAAAAACCACTCAGAGCTAAATTTTTTTTGGGGGGTCGTGAAATTGAAATTCTTCGCTTCGCTCATCCAATTATTTGTCCGCAACACATTTATTCATTTATTTTATCACGAGGATGGCAGAAAAGAATAGCTCCAAACACACTCGGTGACTCCCCTAACCCGCAACACTTTTGTCCGCACGGGCTAGCCCGATCACTTACCAACAGCACGAGGTATCAATGTTTGTTGTTTGCTTGTTTGTTTGTTTATGTCCTGTATCCTTGAATTGACCCTCAGGAATACGACGCTTTTTACCTCTAATCAACCCTAAACTCCTGCTTAAAATAGTTACAGGAATCCTATCCTGAAAAAGGGTCACACTGTGGCAACCGTGCGTATTCCTACAGCGAGCTCCCTACAAAAAAGTATTTTTCGCCTCGGACACTCCAAATCTCTCTTTACTCTTTTTCTCTAATTTCCTCACTCCCAACCCGACCGACGTGCCACTCAAGTTTGAACTAATCCGCCATGAAACGTGCACACAAGGTTATCACTCACGTCAGTTAGAGGGCTCTACAACACACCGTTGTTCGGTGGTCAAGAGGGGCAGAGTGTAGAAACTTCTTCTTCTTGCTTTATTAAAACCTTAAGCTGTCTACAACGTAGAAAGTTCAGCGGGCCACGTTTTCTCTCAAACCGTAAATAAACGACTAGTTTTTTGGTGCTCCCAGATCATTTTTAAAGACTTTTTAATAAAATACCCGAAAGAAAGCACATATTGTAGACTTATAAAGTACACTTGCTTTATCATATATCGTTTTGATAACCAATTCTTCATTAAGTTTTATTCGGTAAGATTTCTGATTCAAGATTGTAAACAAACTTGACAGAATTTGTAATTCAGACTTAAACACAAAATTGTAGTCTAAACAATTTGTTTTACTCTTCGCACTTTCACAGCAATATTGTGGATTAAAGTGGATGAATATGACTCACAACTCAAGCAACGTTGAATAACTTGAGTTTTCCTTTCGTACTAGTAGAGTCGTCGTTGTCTTCAGTCTGGTCGGTAATTTATATGTTAAAATGCCTATATTGTTCTGCATAGTGTTTAAGTTTACAACATTTTTGAAAGGAATTGAATGTTGGCATTAAATAAAATGTATCTAAATCGCTCTTAAAAAAAAAAAGATTTGTTGGAGAAATTCGCTCTCCTAAGTTTTGCTGTTCTTCGAAGTTTAAAAATGTTGAAACATCTCCAATCCGGATTTCAATGTAATGAATGTATCACTGAATCTTAAATGGCTCATTAATATGGATTTCAGTATTGAGAAAAGCCATTAACATTTAGCTTGCAATTTATTTTGCACTGATATAACTGTCTTAAATAATTATTTATGTCTCAAATTTTCATTTAATTGAAACTTTTTTATCCATCAAGAAATCTATTTTATTATTATTTAAGTGATATGTTACCCAAAAAGATTATTCTACGAAAAACTAAATTCTTCCCCCATCCAATGTCCGCCCTATATCAAAATATTGTTCCAGACATTTTGTTCATCTATGGAATTATAATAGATATAGTTTAATTTAATTTATTTTATTAACTGCACATAAAAAATATTCTTGTGTTCTAAATGTTGTCAGTTGTTTCTTGGTAAACCTTAGAAACATGTTTTTCGAAAGTAACTATGTCGATGGGGAACATGTCAACAGATGAATGTTGATAGAGAGTAAATATTCATTGACAAAGAACTTCAATATATCGTCAGTAAAATGTATATTGCCGACTGTAAATATGTATATAATTTTGTTTATTTTACAATCGTGTGAAACGTTTTCAATGCACATTTGATTAAATACAGAAGATTTCCGTGTTTTTATATGTTGTAATTTCACACTTTTAGTAATCGCTTTAAAACGTCTTATGGCTTCATTTTACTCATTTTAAATGCACCTTTATAAATAACATACAATTTATTCAACCGAGTTTTAGCACTCTGGCCTTTTCACAGTGGCAGCTCGTTACCCAACAGAGGAGCTTTGTTTTTTGTAGCAATATTTTCATCTCCGCATTCTACAACACTAATTGTCCTCAATTAATTTATCCAAAAAGAGTTAAGCTTCTAATTTTAATTGAAAGCCAATCCTCCTCTATAATCCACCTCTTATCACTACTCCTCCAATATTTCATTCTCTTTATTCTGCTTATTTATTCTTGTAACTTTCCATAAATTTTATTCGACTGGAAGGGGTTTTCACACCAACGCAATTTAAAAATATACTCCATGCATATTCACTTCTAATTAACAGCTAGTTAAAGCTAGGCAAACAGCAAGCACCAAATAACAACACACAGATGAGTGGCTTATATTGTTTAACAATGAATTTATATATTGGTGATATGAAAACATTTTACGTGTTCACGCCAGAAACTATACGTACATTGTACAATACTGTAAAACGTAAATTGTTCTTTACTAATAATACGTTTTCATGGGGGTAAGGTTCCTGTCTTATTACTCGTATAATATTATGCTTAAAAAAAATGTCTTCAACTATTGTTAGAATATAATATCCTATTTATCATGACTTTTTTAACTCTACGAACTTTTCTTTAGATGGATAACACTGTTTGCTGTTCCACCCTGTTTTTTTTTCAATTTCTACAATATGCAACAAAGTAAAAATTTAGTACAATGGAATAAATCCTGACCTTTTACAATACTGTAACATTTTCTTTAATTTTTTTCGTATCGGGCACAACAGCAAATATTGGCATCATCGATATAATTTTAACACTACAACATATAGCACAAGTATTTTTTCGTCAGTTTATAAAAGAAATTAATGTGGGCTTTAATATTAGAGTATGTTTTCTTCCGTTTTGTTATTTTCCTGGTATTACTCGTCAATTGATTTTAACGCCAAACCGAAAAAGTACATGAAGCTCGATTTCGAACACATCCAATTTTTTCTCTTTATAAACTAACGAAAACCGTTGGTCAGTATTTTGCAGAAAACCGCCTTATACGTTGAACGCGGTGTCTATAGCCTCCCTACATAATTGCAGTTTGAAATTATATCAATGATGCAATTGCTATTTGCCGTGTGACCGATCAGATTGTTTTTAAGTTGTAGTGTTTCATAAGCGCCAGGTTTCCATTCCATTCACTTTATTTTTTCTTTCTCGCATATTTTAGAAATTGAAAATACTGGTTGGAACATCCCTTTAAGACGCACACTCGCGCAAATATATGTTACATACTTTTAATTTACTCAAATTTGTTTCATCAAATAGGTATGCCGTGAAAATAGCCAAAATTGCATGTTTCTTAGTCATCTTCTCTTCATTTTCTTTTATTCTCTTATTTTTATAATTTTTACATTCAATCATAAACAGTTTGAACATGCTGTATTTCAGTTTAGACTTTGATATATTTTATTGTATGTAGGTGATCAGGTACTCCGTACAACAGGGCAGGATGCTCTTTCTGTCATTCTCGCATTATTTTTTAATGTACATGTTCAAATTAATGTTCGTAGTAAAATATTAACAAATAAGTAAAATATGAACTCCAGATGCTTTTATTATTTCTATGGCAAAAATTAATAATAACCCGGAAAATCTTATGTTGGACCGTCGTTGAGGTGACCATGGGTACTGCTCAATATGTCATCATAATAAAATCATCAGTTAATAAAGTTTACGTCTTTTATGTGTGGCAGGTCACGTGTTTAATGCACACTTGGCGTCGGCAACATGAAATGATTCAATTATTGAACTGACGGAAGTTGCACGTTGTAATTTTTAGAGTGAAATTATTCTTCCCCGGAAACGCGTTGTTAACATGACAAAGGAAAATTGTTTTTGCCTTTTTGTCTACACTAGTTGAAGAGTTTGCTTAATCAGTCCAAATCGAGTAGAGCTTTGATATTAATTTCTTCTGAGTAATTAAAATTTATCACACGAGTATACGTCGAGGCCGAGTAGTGTAAGAAAGTGATTCAAGGATGCATTTCCATAGCTTAATATCAGACCATAATATTCTCAAATTGTTAGTCAATATAAAGTGGCAATTTTAAGAAAAAACGTTTAAATGTCAAAAACCCAAAAATCATATAATAACAAATAGATAGTTATCTTTGTAGTATAGATCCCCCCACAATACAAAAATTTGTAAAAAAAACAAAAAATGGCAGCCAAGTCTCTCCTTCAAAAAGTCTTCGACTGTGAAGGCCTGTGAGATAAAGAAATTGAGCAAGCCTTTTTATTCTTTACTCCCTAGTTTCGCATTGAAAAGACGTACGATCATTGTCGCCTGTTACTGAGCGCGAAGCCACCATTTTCGTGTAAAAAGTCAAAATTTAAACTCAAATCATTAAAAAAAATGCTTGGCCGTTGAATTTGGTTCACTACGAGAACTTCTAAAGTCAATGGCCAAGCAATTTTTTTTGTTTACTTTTTTGAGTTTAAATTTTTACTTTTTTCACCACGAAAATGGTTTGGCTTGGCTCTCGTCAGCAGGCGAAATGATCTTACTTCATTTAAATGCGAAACTGGAGAAAGAATAAAACCTGGCTCAACTTCTACATACTCCAGCTTTCACAGTCGAAGACTTGTGAAGTAGAGCTTGGCTGCGTTTTTTTTTTTTTTTTTTCATTTGTATTTGTGGGGTATTTTAAATCTTTTGCTGTTTGTTTTTCTATCAAAGCGTGAATGATGGACTTTGATGATTACATTTGTTAATTTTAGGTTGTTTTTTTTGACTTTTTGGGCCGCACGGTCACCCAAAATTTGCCCCCTTAAGTGTTTTGGACACGCTAGATATTAATAATGGTTATAAGAGCATGTTTTATTTCAAGTTTGTATACCAAATTACTACGGCCTGAGTAATCACACGTTTTGATTTGTTTGATTTCCCCGTCCTATTGCTCGTTTTTGGTTGAAAGTCTAGTGATTGCGCATGAGGACATCTAAGTGTGGTCCAAGTTCAAAGTTCTTAGATGTACAGTTTTTTTCTCTGTAGAGCGTCTTTTCACATAAGAGTACGAATTAAGTAGCATTTGATAATTTTGATTTTCTCCGGTACGCCGTTACCCTGCCAATTTTTTCTTTCGCATATGAATTTTAAAAGTATACAAGAAATTAGAGATATCGAATGTATCCCGTTTGGAAACTTCTCAGTTTAAATAAATAAATAGTAAATTTTGATTTAGAGTCATACCCACTCAGTTTTCTTTAAATGATTAATATTTTAATATTAATTTTTTAAGTTTAGAGTTGTGTTTTTTTTGGGCCCATCGGTCTCCCCAAATTTAGTCCTTGTGTTTTGACACTAGTATTTACAATGGTGTTTAAGGGAATCATCCCTTGACCCAAATATGATTCCTTAAGAATGCAGTAAAGAAGTCTGAAAAGTTACAAGTAGAATGTAGAGGCTTTATAAAGAGCGGATTATTCTTTTGAAATTTTTTTGACGGGACATACCTCAGAATCAACAATTGTATTCAATACTGGATCATGCTCAAGGTTTCGAAATTAATTTTTTTAGCAGCGGGTTTTTTGGGATTTATTTTTACACTTATTTTTATCTACAACCTTAAAAAAGGATTTTTGTATTTTATATGGTTTAGGTTGTGCGTTGCCATTTATTTGTTCGCCTGCCGGTACAATTTCAAATTTTGTACCGTTTTAACGGAAAAAATTGTGCCAACGCCTGAAATCCTTTACAACCATAATATCTTATCTTTAGTTGTATAGAATAAGGAGTGTAGAAATAATATACAAAAAACTGCTGCTGAAAAATTCAATTTTGAACTTGAGCAACTTATTCCAAGTAATTTGAATAAAATTTGTTTTGATTCTGAGGTTATGTCCCGTCAAAAAATTTCAAAAAAAAAATTTAAGCTCTTTTATTAATCCCTTTCAGTCTACTACTTTTCAGACTCTTTACTGCAATTCTTTTAGAAAATCATTTTTGGGTCTAGGGATACCTTAGGAGCAATGTTTATTTCAAGTTTGTACGAAATTACTAGCCCTTAGTAAGTACGTGTTTTTTGATTATCATCCAATTTTTACATTTCTTCCGTTCCCTGTTACTCGATTTTTGGATTTATAAGCAAAAGGCCACCTGCGTCTAAGGTACATCAAGTTGTGGTCCAAGTTTCAAAGTTCTAAGATGCACCGTTTTTCTTTGTAGGCGCTTAATCTCCGCGGAGAATAGCTAGCCTAGCCCAGCCAGCTAACTATCTAGCTAGCTAGCTTAGCCACCGCCTGCCGAACGGATTTTCACGATGTTTTCACGTCACTTTTTCACACAGAACGTGGTTATCGGGAAATCGGTTGATTTTTTTTTTGTAGGTCATGGACCACATTACAGCTCACTACAAAAACGAGTTTCAAGATTTAAATCTTCGGGGGCGACGTGGTGCCAGATAGCTGAAATCCACCAACTCTGGTAGCTTTATACTGCTGGAAGTTCGTCGTCGCCTAAGCAGTCGCTGTGCGCTTGGCTGCGGGCGACGACCGTCGCCCTAGATATATAAAATGTTTTCACGAAATAACGATTCAAGAGCATATTTAACGAATCGAAACTATTTCAATTTTCTCTGTACTGTTCACATGATTGTATTATCAAAGAATTTGCTTGTCTTATTAAACATAGTTCAGCTAGGAAACGCTCAGTTGGACGCGTTTGATGAAGCGAGCACGTGCTATAGCTAGACCCACATTGCACCTTTTTATATAAAAAAAAAAAAAACAAAAACGCGTTCGCGTTCCAGTATTATTTATTATTGCCAAGGTACTTTGGGTAAACCGTGTGTAAACCTTTATTTGTGGATAAATCCCCGCAATCTAGAGGACCTTGACTCCTTGTAAAAGATATTTTTAAACTCTTTGGTGGACAAATAATAGTCTGCTTTCTCGAAATATGTGATTACTTCTAGGTGGCCGTGCATTAGAAACTTCGCGCGTCTTTTCGTTGCCATGGCAACGCTTACTTTTTGTTATAATTATGTATTTCCATCTCACTACTTATGGCTTTAAAATAAAATTAACATATTCCGTGACCGGACGGACATTCTAAATGATTTGGCTATCTCCGACTTTTGTCGTCCAGTTAGTTTGAAAAAAACTTTCGATTAACTTTAATGTAACTTTTTAACTTTTAAACGATTTTGCACAAAACTAATGGACATTCGAGTCGAGAACGAAGCTGCGGATGGTCAAAATTTCACTCGATCCGTAGCCTCCGTTCGAACGTCTATGCGTGGAGACATCAAAAAAAAAAACAAACAAAACAACAAACAAAAAAAACAGTGACTAATTTCTTTTTCCGGCAGAGTCATGAAAAAAAAAAACCTCGCTCCTCGCTTCAAATATCCATTTTTTAATTGTGCTAACCACAGTTCATAATTTTTGGGTGCATAGGCTATATGTATTTTGTTTTTTTAATTTATTTACCTCCTTGTAAATAAGTTTTATATTTCAATAGGATACGCAACAAAACAAAAAAATTTTGAAATAAGTTACATTGAAATTTGTTAGACCTGGTTTAGAGTATATGTGTTGTGTAGGTACCATACTCCAAAAATACCTACTGAAGCTACATAGAGAGTTCAAGAAATCAATTAAGAAAGGTACTAGGCGAGTAAATATTGACCGGAGACAGTCCCAAGTGAAATGATGATAGATCTGGGATGGGAATCTTTACATGAACGTAGATTAAATGCAAAACTTTGTGCTTTTTACAAAGTATTTACAGATCAACCGGCTTGGGATGACCTAAATAAAGATCGATAACTCGAAAATCTTTATGATTCACCAACCACCTTATGCTATTTGAATTATAACTCTTATTAAATTTTGGTATGGGCTGAGTATACTAAAATCTTTTTTTTATTTTATTAATTGTGTACATTGACACCATTCATCGTCAACTACCTAAATGGGGCAAAACCAGGGGCACAATATCCTATTTCATGACGTGTTTCTCTCGCTGTGTTGAAGTCAACGGTATCACGAGCCAGCTTTCCAAGATATCCACACAAGATAAGTATTTCGCTTGGGGTTAGACTCGCCGTAAATGGAGAGCAAACATTAAGATTTGCTCCGCCCTCACAGGTGTGGTTCACCGTATTAGTTTCCTACGACCTTCTAGGTGTTAAATATTAGTTTTACACCCCCTTGTGTGTGCTGCTACACTTTCGAGCCATATGAAGGAGGGGTGAGAATGATGATTCGCATTGAAGTTTGTTTGGGGAAATTAGAGTTTCATGACTAACAATAAAATAACAGTTTATTATCATTTCGTAAAATGTTGATAGAAGAAACTTGCTAAAACCTAGATTTAATTAACTAGCTGTACGAAGACAAAGTTTTTTAACTACTGGTCATTATTTAGATTCAACCCACCCTTTAATAGTAGCTTAATGAGTTTTAGTACTGTTCCAATTAACATAACATTTTCTCAACATACGATACATTCACCTTACTTAGATTTTTCGAATGTAATTATTCTTCGGTCTTAAGGTTCCTTGTGCGTTCCTGTTGTGATTGTATAAATCTTGTAGCATATGTACAATAGGTTATACACAGTTATCCTAATTTTTTTAAACGTTAAATTTGAAGTAATCATCAGATTCTAATTATTAAATGATGAGATTTATTCGGTAACACACAAACACAATATTTCTAAACTGCAATTTATTTGTATTTGGAAGTGCATTTTGATGCAAATATACAAGACCGCTGCAATGAAACACGTTGTTACCGTCCTCGATTATCTTCATTATTGAACAACACTCGAGGTCAACTGTCTATATATGTAATCGTTGTATCTCATCGAGCTGCCCTCGGTATTTCTTCCATGTCAAATACTTGAACCATCACACAGCGCCATGTTTAAATTGAAAGGATCGTTCTCCACGTATCTTATTTACAATTTCAAATCTCTTGACCCAACGTTCCTATTCTGGTTTTAATCATCTTGTTAGGACGCAATTCAGAGACAATTTACTTTGCCCTTATAGGGCATCCTACTATACAAAAGCATTACCTGCTCACACTATTCGTTACATTCGCGTTGTAACGCCCTTGTGAACAAAATATGTTTGCATACTTGATTTAGGCAGTCTGTTTTAACTATTGTGTTTCAAACCCCCCAAATCTACAACTTCAATAACCAGTATTTTAAGCATCACGGTCGACTCTTGTTTTTCTACATCGCATAAGGCCCTAAAATTAGCATTTGCATACTTAATCATAATATTCCCATCTAGAATGATTATTTTTACGTAATGTATTTAAAAATCGAAAATTTCATTATTTTAGGGGTTAATCTTAACATTTTTTTAAATATATATTTTTAGTTTAATTTCACTGGAGATACTTTTGTTTGTTTCATTCTTTTTTAAAGATATTTTATGAGGTATCTAGTTATAAATTACAGTTATTCGAAATAAATAATTACAATTTTAGACGATATGGAAATGGTAACATTAATTGTGGATTTCCCCTTATCAACAAGTTCAATTAAAGGCCATTTTGGTTCGTTTAAAAACAAGTTATTTATTGTTTTCGTTGACGAAGTAAAATTTAAATTTAACTTATAATTAATATATAATGAGCAGAAACGGAAAATAATTGTGAGCAATAATCTTCTTATAGCTGCAACGAAAGATAGTTAGCTCTACTTACAAACAACGAAGGATGAAACTATATTTTAAACAAGTATTATTATTTAGATTCAAATCATTAAAATATTCTCTGATAAATTAGTCTAGTGATAATAATAGTGATAATAAGTTTATTAGTGTAGTAAAAAAAAATGTTTTAAGTTTTAAAACGTGTTTTAACGGTAAATAGTCCAGTCACGTATATCACTCCTAATTTGTAACTTCTTCAACTTCCCTAGTGTTGACTTACAAGACAAACGAAGCTGTCGGTCTATAGCCTCGAATCATCTATTTCGGTGTTTCGCCCACCGTGATTCGCAAACTCGCCTGGTATGTAAATATCGTCAAAGGCAACGCAAAAAAAAACTTTAGCCCCCTCAAACTACGAGTTTTAATTAATATCCTGCAGTGATTTACGCGGTTGTGGGCTTAGCAGGCCACCCCCACAACTTACACACAATTACAGAACTACTGTTCTAGAGCTTTCTGGTTCAATGGGCAGCAAAGCGTTATGTATTCACTGGATAAGGCTGGAGTTGGTGGAATGAATACTTCTGACGGTCAGTCGGTGTTTCAACGTTTCATATCAAGCTTTGTGTGATTAATTTCTGTTTTTGGTTGAGCGGTTTTCAAAAGCAAAAAATTTTTTCAAAGCAGAACAAACTGTGAAATTGTTTACTTTTCTCATATTGTAAATGTAAATAGGGGGAATAATCCGGGAACGATCTTACAATTTCAGTTTTTGAGCATATAAACTTTAATTACTGACACAAATGGGGGACGTTTTCAGAAAACTGTTCAAAGACTTTGTTTGGTTTTAGTAAGTTTTCCAGCTCTTCAAAGAAGAGAAAACTTATAGAAAAGTACATAAGTCGGTTTTTTAAAACAGGTAAAACGAAATAATAACATACACGCTCGTGAAATTTTTGTATTGACAAAACTTAAATCATGTTTTCTTTTATAATTTTACCAAGAAAATAGCATTAAATGAATTGAAGAATACGTATAAAAACTTCAAGCTGTAGCCATAAGGGTAGCATCATACATGTTACTTGACTAGGCTGAGCCGTACACGAGCCTAGCTATCGAGCGACTTGGAGTGTTCCCATGTTAAGGCCTTGTCCCCACAGTTGGCTGTTTTTTAGTTTTTATAGTGTGTCTAGATTGGACCAAATAGAACTTCTAAAAAGGGTATGACAACCTTTTACAGTCGAAATTCCCAAATGCACATCACTTTTCTGTTTTTTCCAAAACAAAACACTTATTGGAAACTTATTTTCAGTTGATTGTATTGTTTAGGAGGATGGTGATACTCGTGAAATTAAAACTACGCGAAATTACAGTTTTGTTCGTGATATCTCGAGAACGATGCGAAATATCTAAAACTGATTCCTGACCTATTTGTGGTTTTGTTAGAACTATATAATGAATAGAAAAAATATTCAAATATAATAATATGTTCGATTTATATTTAACTGTGCATTTAATTAATTAAATTTCTAATTAAAAACTTATTTACCATCACATTACAATATTGTTTCATGGCATTATATTAGTTCTAAACAAAACCACATACGTCTAGAATCAGTGTTTAGTATTTTTGCGTCGTTCTCGAGATATCACTGAAAAACTGTATTTCGCGTGGTTTTAATTTTGGCTATTATTATCCATCCTCGTAATGTTTCAATTTGTTTGTTCACTTAGAAAACTTTGATAGCCATACAAAGTAAAAGTGGATAAAATAAATGCTATTCGTTCACAAAATGTCCCTAACAACGTATTAGTTTCTAAATCCACCGATAGAGAGATAGGCTTAACAATCCCGCAACAAATTGTCCCATTAGTCTCTGTGAAATTAGCTGGAGAGAAAGCGAGCATGGCTGTGCGTGTGTGTGAGATACGATAGATAGGGATAAGGGTCTTTATTGTAAGGCGGGATAAGGCTAGTGAAGCCTTTCTTCATCCAACCTTATACTAATAATATACATTTGATAATGAAAGGAACATTTACATATTTATAATAAAATATTGAAATAATACATTTAAAATACATTATCTTTAGCATTATTGCAAATTAAAATTTGCTAGGTGTATAGTAATCGTTAGTGCAAATTATGATTTTGGAATCGATTTATGCAAATCTTCATAGTGTTTAAGAAACATTCATTCATCCTTCACACATAAAGTTACAAATTTAATATAGCTTTAGACATTGTGTGCAGAATACAGGTGAGCATGAGTCATGTTTGTGGTTATGCATTACTCATCATAATCTAACAAAGGCCTTGTATCTGCTGATGTTTATGCTATTAATAATTATAATTACTCAAGTAATGTTGATTTACTTTAGCTTTGAAAGTGTCGTACTAAATTCGTAAAACATCCTGATGCTCGTTTTGGGAGAAGTATTCCAGACTCGAATGAGTCGTTATTGTAAAAGAGTGGTCAAGAAGATTGGGTTTTCTAGGGTTGGGAATGTCAACTGAGTACCTGATCTAGATCTATGTTGAAGTATGGTTTGAGAATAGGTATTGAAATTAGACTAGGTACGAGAGAGAGATAGAGACGAGAAGAGAGAAGAGAAGAGAGAAGCGCTCGACTTAAACGACTTGCGGTTACGTCCAGGACGGTTTCTGCTCGTGTTTAGCTCGAAGATAGACCGACGAACAGAATGGTGGGATTTGTTCTTAATTTCAACGCTCAATCAGGCTCACTTCATTCAGGCCGAGCCGATTCGTGCCAGGGGGAAAAGGTACAAGTCGAGCATTTTTGTTGCGCTTAATCTTGACACCATTAAATTGAAAATGTTCTCGTTTAATATCTGCACGGTACGATTTGTTTCTTCTCCCGGTACAAGTTAGAATTGTACCGCGGGGAAAAAATGTGTACCGTGCGAGATTATGACGGATTTTTTTTCCAAGTAGGTTAGGTTGTTAAGGCAAGAGTAACCGTGTTAGAAAATAGGAACAAAATGAGCCTTCCACCAAACAAATAATTCTAGCAGGCATATGGCCGGGGTTATACGGTCATTAAAATTTCACTGATAAACGTTCTATATTTGGGGCGGGAAGTGCTCAATCGAAAAATAATAACAAATAGTTTTGGCCATGTTAAATGATGATAATTGATAAACTATGTCTGTTTGTTTTTTTAAAATAATATTTAGAACATTTTTATTAGGCCGTTAATTCAATCCACCTTAGTCTTGTGGTTGGTTGCTCTTGTACACTGAAATAAGTCCGGAGGTGGCCATGCACTCTGGGATATGAATCTGGGACCCCAACCGCCTCAAGCGAGATCGCAAAGGCGGAATAGGAATTTGAAATGATCGACCTGTGCACTAATAAGATGGCAGTCTCTCCTGACTGCGATCCCAGGAGTCTACCCCCGGTCCGCTCTCGCATATACCATGCATAATTATTGCGTAGAAGTCACGTACAAATAGAGTTCTGAATTTTATGTCTGTCGACGACTGGGAGTTTAATGAAGGAATCAAACTTCACAGAGTGAAAACTTAAGACCTTCACAAAATGTCAAAGACGAAGTTAGCACAGCATTGGTTACTCTCATCTTCTACCTAACGACCCCGTTCGAGTGTTTCATTCATTTTATTTACAACATCTACTGATCTTGGCGTAGTGATTTTGTAACTTTCCGCCGTCCCCACTCGCTCCTCAAGGCCAACGACCTGAAGCGACCTCCACTACTTATTTTTATATAATTTATTGTCCTAAACAAATTTCAGCATAGTCTTGCAGTAATGACATATTATAAAATATCAATCCGGCTTAGATCAAATCAAGTACATGCAGCAGCTTTATTAAATTAACGGATGATATATATGAGAAAATTGACAGTCGACAATTAACCTCTTAACACTACTTGACTTAAGCAAAGCTTTGGGGGAAAATGATGTTGACATTGACATACTTATACTACACTACAAATCTATTAATTTCTCTACTCCTACACTTCAGTGTGATGAATCTGACCTTCGTCAACGATCACATCAATGCGTTAATATCCGATCGCAAGTCAATCAAACCTGGGAACCCTATGTGCTGGAGTCCCCGAAGAAGTGTCCTTGTGACCTCTATTATTTTCAATATATATTCCTGAGATTATCTATCTTCATCTAAAGTACATGCTATCATCATTATACGCCGAATGACTTGCAAATCTACTTACATGCTTCACCCTTCATCAATTAACCTGGCAATACTGATGATGATGAGGACCTAAAATCTCTTGCTAAGTTGGGCATCTACAATCTCCTTCATATATACCCTAAATAAAATCATCAACCATCATATTAGCGTATCAGAAATTCTAAACACAATTTGATTATTCAACACTTTCCCTAATGTTATCTTGAATGGCATGGCTATGCCTCCTACAACATAATGTTAAAGAATTTAGTGACTCTATATGACTGACAATCTTTCTTGGCACTGAACAAATATAAACATGTGTTGTCAAAAAGACTTACGCTCGCTTCATGAACTTCTTCCAACTAAATGCAAAAGAATGCGCTTGTACAATCCCTCATATTTCCTCACTTGACAACTGCGACGTTATTAATAATGACTTGACTGAAGACTTATCTATTCGACTTCAACGGGCTCAAAATTCAATGCGTACGTTTTTATTATGGTATTAAAAAATCTGATCATGTAACTCAAATTACAAGATCTTTAAATGCTTCGTCTAAATGATCGACGTAACCTCCACTCTGTCCCCTGTCTCGTTCATGCGCATTTATCAACTTCTTTATACTTTCTTTATCTGCTACTAACTCACGTACCTCCATTCAAATCCTCTCTTAACACTAGATCAAGACAGTATTTTAACTCATTTTCCCCGTTCACAGGACAAACTTACTCGATAATTCATTCACACAACCTATCAGTGCAATACGAACTTGGAACGCTCTACCATCAAAACATCAGGGACACCTATATCAATCGTTATAATCTCTTTAGGAGTAAAATTCATGAACTTTATTCAAAAACTGCCATGGGAATACTGACAAATAACAACATGCACAATTATCCGTTAATTTCACAATAATAAGCCTTTTTTTGATTTTCACTTCTTAGACAATTCACTTAATAATGGTAATGAATGAGAATATAAATGTGTATATGTATAGTTTATGCCTTTAAAAATGTAAATTAAGTTATTTTAGCAAATTTTTATTTGTAAAATTCAAATTGTTATAAACAAATTAGAAATCTGAAAATGTATTTAGTACGGTTGGATGGAAGAAAGGTTTAGCTGGCCTTAATCCCGCCTGGAAAATAAAGACGAATTATCTATTTATCTATCTATCTAACTATCACGGCAACGACTTCTCGAGCCGCCCAGGCACCTGGCCCCCGTATCCGAAGAGCAAAGCATAGTGGGAGATGACACAATGGCTCCAGTAAAGTACCCCAAAGTACCAATAGCTTTGTCCCTTATTTGTAAATCAGTTTTACAACTGAAATATGATAGACGTTAAATCAATAAATAAATAGCGGTAAGCACATGGACAAAAAAATGGTGAACTTGAGACTGATGATTCTAACAAGATTTAGTATATGTTCCGTTTAAATTATTGGACTAATATTTTTGGTTGGAATAATAATTTAAGATGGGAATCACTGTTGAAGTATAAATGAAACTTGGTATTTAACGTTTATTTCTTACAATGACCAATAAGATATACCTTCCATCGTAGATGATGGCTCAAAGAGACAATATAAGTCATCAAATACAAAGGAATAATGAGGAAGCGGAGAAACATTCCTGGACATTAACAAAAAATAAGTTTGTTATATTTTCTTTAAAAAATGAGTTTTAACCCTAAACTATGTGAAATAAAAATATGATATTTTGTAAGTAAAACCTTTCTTAAAAACAAAAAACAAGTAGTCCCTCTGAACATAAAACCACAAAACCATATGTAAAACTAAAATAATGCAAATTACAAAAGTTTCCTTGTCTACACAAGATCATTTTCTTGAATCCGGGATGTACTGACGATAACCATGGTAAATGCAGTGTAAGCTGTGAGAAGTCAGGGGATGTGTGATCAAAAGGGCTTGAAAGGCGATGCTGACCAGACTCCTCGCAGGTATACTTGTTAGTGACATGTGAAGAATACGAATCCCACCCCCCGAGTCTCCCCACAGACGCTCAAGTCTCTGGTTCACCATACCAGCGCAGATCTTGTCCGTAGCCAGGATCCCTCTTTTGATTGGATGGTATGAGTCACTAAGACACGTGCTTGTGGGGCACCGGTAAGGCTAGGTTCCAATACTTGAGGGAGTCACTCAGTTTATCTTCTCGGTTATGCCCCACCATAGCCACCTGAAACAGGGACAGACACGCATCTGTACATATCGTCCGACCCACTCTGGTCCACGTACTTGAGGGAGTCAACTCTTGTACTCCCCCTCGTTATTCCCCAACCAGCCACCTGAAACAGGGAAACTCATCTGTCTATCGGTTCTCGAAGTCTGTTACAAGAACTGGCCAATGATGTTATGCGACTTGTTACCATAATAGTTTTAAGTTAACAAAGTCCAAATATCCCTCATTGTTGAAATGGTGAATCATATATCCTCATTGGTGAATGGTGATTGTTGACTTCGCGAGACCTTAAACCTGTATGCTACCCTCCTCATCAGCTAGCTGCTAGAAATCGTAGGAAGTTTTAATCCCGAAAATGAGTCATGTTAAAACCGTGTACGCTCTCCGTGTGTAGGAGATGTTTACTAAGTTACGTACCAGACCGGGGCTTTCAAGTTCTAAGCACTTCCTCCTGTTTCTGAAACATCATATTGGCGTGCACCTGATTTAGAATACACAAATCTACTTACAACGCCAACAATCGCACTGTGAGTTGTATCGCTCTCATACTGACTGTCCCAATCTACGCTAGATCCAGGTTTGTCTTCGGTTCATGTGGACGGAGACTCCAGATGTCGCAAGCCGATGTCGTAGACAAAGTCCGTGTTTCGTCCGCCGAAACGAGTCGTGTATGACAACCTCAGAGACATTCCTCTTTTGCACTGTAGTGTTCGGGGGTCGTCCCAGGCTCTCGAGGTGCTTGGCCGGCAGCCCACTTTGTTCCAGACGGGCTGCCTCTTCCTCCTGCGTTGACTCACTCCAGTAAGCAGTGAGCGGCTGAAATATTGAACACATTTTTCGCATTTATTGTTTAGGTTGTGGGGGGGAAAACCTTGTTTATAAGAACATCGGGCGATCAAAATATAAATAACCGACCATCAACTAAAAATATAATAATAGTGTGATGAGCATGGCTTTGTAAATATTGTAATTCGTACTTCACATATCACCTCAATCCACTTCTGGGGGGTTGGTTCACAGTCGACGGAGAATCTCCTTCCCATCTTTAACCCCGCCCCCCTACATGCACACGGGAAGTATGAACAAGGGAGACTGTACAAGTTAAATAATTTCTGCCCCTGCTTTCTCAAGGGAATGCAACTACCTGGGATTGCAAGGGAAAGTTGGATTTATTATCTTCCACTACCTGCTGTAGTGGATCCATTTCTTTATTTGTGCCAATTACACAGAACACGCGTCCCACAAGAGCAGTTGACCAAACATTACAATATAAAATTAGTTACATAAAGATGACTATAAATAATATAAACATGAATGTATACTGTGGTTGTTGTGTGTTATGTGTGAGTGTGTGTGTGTGAATGGAGTATGTAAAGTGTAAATTAAATTGTAGCACACATGCATGAGCGACTAAAACATAGTGATGTTGATTATCATTGTTTTCTTTTATTGATTTTAAAATAACTATAATAACATTGAAAAATAATTGAAGATTTTTAAGCTATTCAAAAGGAGGTTTGGGGGAGGGATCAATTGATTTGATACAACTTATTTTGAGCTATACGCGGAGAATGGTGGTGGTAAAGGAGGCGACTGAGGAATTATACATGTTTGATTATTGTAAGGGGGATCAGGGGAGGAATTAAGTCAATTATATTCGGTATTATAATAATTGTCTTCGAGTTCTTCAGCGTTGAAATGAAATACTACTACGTTTCTATACTCCTTGACAAAGAGGCAGCTTGTGTGTAATGGACGGTACCGTCACGATCTGAACTAACTTCCCGTTGTAACAAGGCGAATGAAAACATTAAAAACTCAATCCGCCCATCTTTATTTCTTACCTGACACAACAACTTAGTTTGATTAGGGTTCCGCCGCAGATCTGATCTATATTTTTCCAGAGCCTGGCTTAACCTGATAGTCCCAACATGCCAGGGGAACTCCCGTCTTTCCACCCTGGCCCCCGGAGATGAGCGTTAGCGCCAGCGTTGGTGTTGCGCCGCCCACAGTCCTGGGGACAGACACGAATCTCCATACTTATACAAATAGATTCACATGAGTTAATGTTAGAGAGTTATGCTTTTGTATTCTACATCGCCAGCCATGCTTGAGTGTTGTATTTGCAAAACACCACTTGGTGGATGCTCGACTCCAGGCTGCATTGATTATGTTTAATTATTGTAAGTTGTTCTTGATTTCGTTATAGAATCAAATCTTTGTTGTACAAAGTCATTTGTTTTCCAAATTATATATTTTTTTACAAACAACTACTTGTAGTACGGGGTATAGGTAAAACAGGATGGGTTGTGATCTCATCTGTATGAACTTTGCAAATGCGATAACAGCAGCACAGTTTTTTGAAATACTATCAATTTCCTATATAATTAGTCTTGCTATATAGGCAAAAAGTTAGACCTCGTCAATTTCATATATGCAATTATGAAATCAGAATTTGATTTTTAGCTTAATAAGCGGAAGACATAACAAGCACACTTCTAGTCAAATCACAGAGTGGTGAAAAATACATCATATGGCATTATGTAATCATTCTGCGCCACGAAGCTATCAGGATTTTTACTTTTGGTTGAAACGTTATTACAATACATAATTACCATTAACATTTTTGTAAAGACGTGCCCAGGCAATTTACACACACCATTTGTTATAATGGGGTTGCAATATGAAAATTTATGTGTGTATTGTATACCCTCATAATATTTACAATTGATTATCATTATTATCACCTACAAATGGAAACATGTAATGAACTTCACACATGTTAAACAACCTAGGTCCGCACGTGAAAGACTGGACGGTTCCACCTTGCCACTTCTGAGACAGGTGACCTTCCCTATGCTGACACTAGAATTAACCACGCAACCCTGTCTTGCAAGCTAGGCGTGCCTCAGGCTCCTATCTGCTGTGTTGGCAGCAGTTACCGCTCTCGAGCTTGCTAGAAGCAGGATATGTTCACAACTGGGTGATCAGCGGAGGACACACTGTCGTTGAAACTGGAGCAACTACTATAACAAGAAACAAGTCAGTCTCTACCACTAATCTGCTGTGGTTTGACTGCAGTTAACTGTCTCGCCTGCCAAGGAACAGGATATCAGCACTGAACTGGGAGGTCAGCGATGGCAAACAGGACCACGGCTCTCTGTGAATGGCGCAATTTAGTTACTTCTCCATCAAATGTGCATATGTCGCGTATAAACAGGGGAGGGTAGCTCGCTAGGGACGATCCTGACAGACTCAGTATGAACAACGAAAACGATGATTTTGTTTACAACTCGTTGTGAATACAGCAGTCCTAGGATTCAAAAAGTTTTGTTGTGGTGACGCTACTATGTTTATGACCTCCAACATCTAGAAACCATTAGGCCCTTTATCCTGGTTTAATACACTAAAGAGAACAAATTTATGCATGGATTTTAAAGAATGAATTGGAAAATCCTGCTTGTAAAAGTAACATGGCTCAGCACGCTGTAAACCTGTAACAGTTTCCTGATAATCAGCGGCTGAGCTAATGCGACGTGGGAGACCACGCACTTCAGTCTTTGCGTTTTGTTTGGGGCTGCAGCTGTAAAGGGTGAGAGTCTGCTTGATAGCCCGCCGTCATCCGGGCCACCTCCCTCCCCTGCCGCTGTGGCTTGGTGTTGTCGATATCGTCCTCGCGGATGACAGCGTCGCCGAGGACCAGGATATGCTGCGACAGGGCGAACTCTCTATGTACCTCACAGGTGGCTGTGACGTTTTTTTCCCATATATCCAATCTCAGAGTTTGGTGCAGTGGGGCGAACCTAAAGCAACCATCGCCCACGATTAAACTTGGTGTAGTCGAAGCAAATCAAACAGGGACGACTTTGTTTTATAATAGCAGCTAGCCACAATCTTAGTGCGGTGTCCTACCTGCAGATTCGCATGGCGGCCAACAAGTTTATATTTCGCCACTAAGGATTGATGGCAAAATGGGGGGGGGAGGTCAAACATGTTAGTATAATAACCTGTCACTGCATGCTTCGTCAGTAACAAACATGTCATTGTCTCTTTGCCTGCTATAATATACGCATAGATGTCGAATCTGAAATAGTTATTGACTCAGGATGTTGTGGAAGGTGTGAAAGTAGCTACTTCATCGTGTGTTCCGAGGTACAATGTCGCGATCTGTAAGGAGTATCGAGTGAATATAGATCCATGTATGGGAATCCCCGTTTCAATACATATTATTTTCACATGTATTATTTTCCTTCTTCAGACAAAGGGTAATCGGTGATTGATGATTTGTTCTGAATGCTAAAGCTACAGCTTACATGATGCTATAGACCCTTACCTTAGCAAACACTTTTCATGACGTCAGAACCATCATTATATAGGCGTTTTAGCTCAAAAAAACATGTAGAAAATGGTAGACCGCTGCATGTCGGTTTGACACCATCGTGTTCGGACAAACGATTTCGTCCTAATAGAAGCATAGCTGCATGGTGGTTAATTACGTCAACTGTACAACCTGGGGAGAAATACTCATTTTGTGAGCCCTAAAAGTGAGCCAAAGGTTTTTTTCCGAATGAATTTTTTTTTTTTTCATAATCCATCTACACTCATCAGCGCTTGAATGATGTAGAGAAAAAAGTTTTCAATCGACCATTATTTGTAATCCGTCACAAACGGATTTAATCAAGCCAATTTAGAGTTTTTGTCATAGTATTAATCGGTTTGACACCATCGTGTTTGTAAGACGGTGATCCTGTATCCAAAAACACCTCTAAATCGGGTGTGTGACATAAATGATAAAATAGGTAAAAGTGGGACCAGTTTGAACCAGATTTTACCAGATTCGAAAAAGAAATTTTCTGATGCAAATTGTTCGTTAGATCTCTTCAGTGAAAAGACGTTTGGCCTGATCATCTTGCATAACATGTTTTCATTAAGTGTTTTTTAGTATTTTGACAAAAATAATAATAACAAGTTTTTTTTATAATAATTACCCTCTTATAGTTAGTAAGTAAAGTAATAATAAAGTAATACACCTTGACTCACGTGCTACGACGCGCCAGAGAATCTCCATCTACTTCCTTGTGTGGCGACTGAATATTACCCTGAGCGGTCCATTGTCCCCTTTCGCTGAGCTGGTAAGCCCTGAGGCCACACTCGCCTGTGGCCTCCGTGGGGGCGATGCCGGCCAGTGGTGTGGGCAGCACGTGTGTCCCCGGGAAAGTCGATCAGAACAGTCGGGCCGCGTCAGGTGAACCTGCAGGCCATGCAGCTTTTCTCCCCCGCCTTCATCATGTAACTTGCCTCCCCGCCGGGAGTATAGACCACCTCTGTCGGTGTACAGGTGTCGAGGAAAAGGTAGCCATAATCGCCTGTAACAGGAAGAAACACATTCCGTGTTGTTTGTCCACTCAGATTAGACTGGGTTAACGAACTGTCTTATGTTCAATTCACATCTAGCCAACCATGTCGGATCAGGAACCTTCTCGTTTATATCAGAGTGAGGGGGGCCGGAGTTTGAATCTTGTTTGCTTGCTCACTTTTCTTGGCTCAACAACAAAACAAAGCAACAACAACAATAGTAGTGAGCAGAGTTAGAGGGGGTGGGGGCCCCCTGCATGCTTGTGTGTTTGGTGGGGGGGGGTAATCTCGCCCAGTACAGGTAAGTGTAGGCGGTCGATACAGTAAAACATCTATTACACCGAGATAAAATAGGAAAATCAAGTTGAGACGTGGAAAATTCTTCTTATAACTGGTTAAAACTAGTTCCATTTTTAACTAAGATTCTCGAGCCATTCGTATCTCCCTACCCGTCGGATTTGTCCTTTCGATACGGATAGACATCTGAACACACGATGGAAGTCACCCCGTTTTACTCTAGGAAGAAATCCCTGATTGACACAGTAAAAAACTTGGTTACAAATAGACAAAGTTTGAGCCTAGAAAATGGCCAGCAATTTTTGCAACTATTTTTCAAATCAACTTCTCATCATCACGACCAATGAAATGTTCAGAAAATACGTTTTTCATACGGACCATAACTAGTTTTGGCCGGTCAAAAATCGGTTTTCTACCATGTGAAATCTAGGGTTCATGTTTTTTCTTGAGCAAAACGGTTTGACACCACCATGTTTAGACGGTCGATCCCATATCTAAAACCACCTCGGGGAACGGGGTGTGTGGACACGAACAGTTTGAAAATAATTAAATCCAATGCTGATTTGAACTAGTTTTTACCCATTTTCTGCATAAGTCCTTTTCATTTTTTAACTTTCCGTTCGAGACCCATTCCTATGCAATATAAATATTGCTTTCTGAATAATATCTTTACTCCCGCACTTACTGTGGACGTTAGAGAAATACTTCACATGGTGCCCTGGCTAATGCCAACAAGACCCTCGACCACTACATAAACTGAACCAGTTTTGAGACACCTCAATTACCATTTGTTTCACTGATTGACCGATACTCGTCTCACTGTGACTGGTCGAGGTTTTTCTTGTATTATTCCGTCCTGATTGTGAGGAGTTTGGTGAGGACGTGTCTCACATCCCGGGTTGTTAATAGATACTATCCTGACTCCTGAGTAAGACTGTGTTTAACTCACTTTTTAGTATACAAGTCAAGCCCAAGCGTAGTTTCCAGCCTCCGCTCCTCGGTTTCGTACGCGCAGGCGACCATCCATACCTTCTCGTCGCCCGCCACCGGCATTGAGACCCCGCAGTCATCGGCTCCCATACCCCGGCCGCTGTAGCTGTAGCCGGTTTTAACTTGCTGTCCAGAGTGTTAGGGTCCTGGCTTGGGACTGAGACCTCTCGGCTCAGCTCCAGCAGCTGACCTGCCTCATATTATTAGAAGCCATCCAACCACCTGACCTGACACCCGCAAGGGCCACGTCCAGCTGAAGCATGTGAAGGTGACTGACTGTGCGTCCCGCGTCCACACGCACGTGGTTCTGGCCAAGATGTGAAGGTTAAAGGACCCGACATCTGGAGACAAGACATCAGATTTTGTGAGACAGATGTTTGTCACACTTACTACACTTGATTGAACCAGGGTACCGCACTGGGCCGGCGGGACATGTAAACACTGCCCAACCATCAATGCGCTTTACCAGCTTATGAAATGTTGCAAGTTAAATGAGTTCTGATACAGTACACACACTGCAATGAATGTCTATTCTTTGCACAGACCCCCGATGCATTGATTATAATAATAATTAACCTTGTGCAGATACAGCACGGCTTATTTCTAGACCACAATTACACAATTCTAGAAACGACAATATATAAAACTCGAGCAGGTTTGACCCGGTGCTCGGGTTTCCAAAATCTGATGTCTAAACTGAGACAGCTTTGTGCAACAATACTACAGGACAGGCAATCTGTTCTTGTAGTGGACCTATCTGTGCTTATAAACCTGTCACTCTAAAACATAAATTTTCTTCTATATGTGTTTCAAAGATTGTATGTAAATAATTGAGATATCTTGATTAAGTAGGGTTCCTAGAACTAATAACCTTTCTAACACAGCACAATACATTGACACATGAATACAAAGCACCACAAGGTTTCCCTTGAACAGGAGTTTTATGTAACAATTTTATAGAAATGTAAAATTGACTATAATTACAATTTGCGTTCCTCGATTACTTCTCGAGAAACACTAGGTAAAAGTATTCATAGTAATACCATAAAGCAGTACGAGCTAATCACTGGCGACCTGGAGTCCTGCCACCAGAGCAGTGCTAACACCATCGTGGAATTGTTCAAAAAGAGATTAATATGAGAGACGATGCTCTGTGCTGAGAATGATGGAGATATAACAGTCCGTCCGCTTATAACACAACTAGCCGTGAGCACACCACATCATGGACTTTGGAAGCAAGAGACAACCATAGATTGCGGATACCTTGCTGCGGTGGAGGACGTGGCTACCAGTTGGCCGTCGTCCAACAGCAAACACCCAACACACGGGCCACTATGGCGTGTTGAATTAGGCAATCTACTACGCTCGCCGAAGTCGACTCCAGTTGCAAAGTTCGTCACAAGATTAGAATGTATCTCGGTGAACGCGAAGGTGAAGGTCACAGAGGTCAAGGTGTTCAATGATAAGAGTGATAACAGAACTTAGTAAGCTACTAAGCAACACCTTAGGCTTGAGGTCAATGGATAACCCTTGAAATTTCCGTATGTTTAACATATTGATGTGGTCCATCAAATCACACTTTTTATAACTATATTTATAATACCTACTTGTGAAATTGTTTTGAGACTGACATATATGCAGTTCACGATCTACCACTTTGGTTTTGGTTTTCTTTGAGCTCAAGTTTCAATTATTATTTTTTGGCAACAACCCGACAAACATTTTTGGTCTTTTCCCGGCACTCTTTCTGCAGATCTTTTTCCCGCACTTTGCCCTGGCGGTGACCCTTGCGGGACGTCCCGTACGGACCCGGTATCGGCAGTAGGAACACTTCTAGTATCCGCACTGGACGGCTAGCGATCTTCCCGCCTGATCCGCACGAGACGTCCCACGATCTTCCCATCGATAATCCGACACGGGACGGTCCCCCACGGTTACTATACCCCGCTAGTTCCCGTAAATATCTGATAGCGCGATCTACACATATATGCTAAATTGTAGGCTAGACGAAAAAAAAATAATAATCATTTTTGATATATATCTGGTAACATATTGCTATTCGTTCTTAATTTCTGACACCAGTGATTGTCTGTAGGTGGTAACAGAACATGTATTAATTGCAAGTTATTATAAAATTCAGTTAGTGTCTCGAACTCGGTTCCAGCTAGGCGACTCTTCGTCTTAAGCAGCCTCTAACCGTTGCGGCTAAGGAATATGCTTGAGCGGAGAGGGTATAACACCCTACTTGCATTAGCAATTTACTTGACTATCGTAGTTATTGTGCGCTTGCTTTGAGGCCTATCCATATCCGTACTTTTATTATTTTGGATGTGGTTGGAAATAGTGTTCATATACTAATTGTGTAACTGTATACGAATCAGAACTGATTTTGAATGCATATCACGTGTTATGGAACAACATAAATATAAGTGACAAAATACGTGTAACATTGCAAGGTTACTCAATCTCCGAGCGAAATTTTGGGTCAACCTTGGCGTGCATGATTCATTCACCTTTGTCACCGCCTGACATTCGAAAGATGTTTTTCGTGGGAACAAAATCATTGTTGTTACTGAATCCTCACATTTCAGCTAATATTTTTCATTTATTATTTCTTGTTGATTTAAATCGCAACGGATTTAGCTCATTTTGTTATCATTTTTCGAATAACTGGTCACGGATGTCTGTTTAAAATTTCATTTCAAACTGTTTGGCCGTTCGGACGTATGTCATCGCACAGACAGACAGATATTCTCACTGGGTGCCGTTTCTTTCGACCTTTGTTGTATCCTAATTTGCTGCGCTCACTCGTTCAACAATCCAGAAATTAAAAAATCTTTCACGACTGTTGTATTAACCCAGGTCACCCACATTCCGGGTTTAGCGCGCCTTAGCCGCCTTGACTAGGAAACGCCAGTCTTTTATTAGGACGACAGGTGAGTCGGTAGCCATGTGTTAAGTAACCACGGGAACATCCCCTTTCTGGCGGAACTTAGGATCAAGCTATTCCATTTGTCTTTCTGCCCCACATATTAGGCTAGAGCGGCGCATTAAGACAGTTTGACACGCCTTATAACAACTTTCTTTCCCCTAATCAGTTATACCTAATATATCAATCATAGATGACACAAAAAAACCGGTACTCACTCGTAGTTCAAACGTCTTTTGTGTTCCTAGTTAGCGAGTAGGAAGCGCAGCACTGAGTCTACACTCAAAAAAGAAAACTGGCGCTTGCGTGTGGGCGTGTGCGTGTGCGTGTGCGTGAAGAGAGAGGAGAGAGAGAGAGAGAGAGAGAGAATGAGAGGAAGAGAGATCAGCGCTCGGACGTACGACTTGCAGTTACATCAGGACGTTTCGCTCGTGTTTTTAGCTCGAAGATAGACCGACGACAAATGTGGATTTGTTCTTAATTCACGCTTCAATCAGGGCTCACATTCATATCAGGCCCGAGAACGTGACGAAGAGGAAAGGTATGATTCGAAGCCATTTGTTGCCCTATCTTGTGTTTTGTTAGTATTGGTAATCTAGCTAGTCTTATCCGGTTTACATTGTTTCTTATTAATAACTACATTCACTAGAGTGGATTTTTCGTTTTGAGATATTTAAATATTATTCATTATGTACTCCGTTACATCAGCAAAGCACGGCAAAATAATGGATTAAGGTCCAATTTTAAAAAAATGCTAAATTACATATATTTGTAGTTGCTCTCGTTTTGGCAAGTTATGACTATGTATAGTTTGTGCGTTCAGAAAACTTTTTAAAAACATTGTTTTTGTTTTGTAAATGACTCAATTGGCTGTCCAAAGCTGGTATAGAAAACAATTATCTGAATTTTGAAATGTTCTCTAATCGAGCATGAGTATATCCCTTTTGAAAAAACCATGACAGTTATATCTTCGGATTGAAAAGTGAGGTCAAAATGTTGCCCAGATGTAAACAACAACTAGCTGGAATGGCAATCAAACCGTTTAACATAACACAAAAGTATCTCGAGCTCATCGATTCGTCCTTTGAGTATCGTCAGATAAACACGAAATTGCACACTCCACCTCTTCTACATGAAGTTCCCTCGCCATGCACTAACCACTGCAAGTGTATCTTATCTTTACGTGGCCCAGTTCGGTAGTAGTTTGAAACTCTTACGTTCCTCTTCGTTCTACCGTGGCGAGACTTAAAGGTCATTAAATCTTAATATCCACAAGAGAGTACCAAGTTCTGCACCACGTTGTTTTTAATATCTTTCGAAAACTTTCAAATGGAAGTGGGTAAACAGGTAGTTGAGTAATGGTTGGTTTGTAAACGAACCAAGAATATTCCTGTTCGGCCTGTTCTTTTTAAAAGGGTTCTTTCTGTTTGTTGGCTGAATTTCATATTACATTATTACTCACCGATTGGACATCAGCATTGAATGATTAGTCATCAAATTAATATTACATAATCCAAAAACAAAATATTATAATTTTATAACGTGATAAGTAAATTATAATTTTATAATCAAAAACCAAAATGTTTATTTATTTTCAATGTGTAAATTTTCGACATTTGCAAAATGGTGTACATGTAATAATTGGATCGTAATTTGATTCGAAACTTAATTTAACGGATTTTTCAATATGTGACACCTAAACTCTGACCTGTTATTATTTATTGTGTCAATTGTATGTGCGATTTTCTATATCTGACTTATTTTTATGAACATCAAGTCCTGTTGGCAAACATCACGCATCAAATAGCGTTTTACTTGCATGTTTAGTCCATTCTTTTGCCACGATATCGTTTGCCAAAGTATGTCACAAATAGCCTAAAAACAACGTGTAAAAGAAGACAATTTATGTTCAATATAAAGATAATTCGCGATGTTGGTTATACATCTAACGTCGTCTTCATTATTCAAGGATAAAGATGCTGCAACCCATACTCTTTGTCGATATCTATTCACATTACGACATCGGCCTAGCCCGCATTTAAATTCTTCCTCTTAGTGCTACTTGCTTCTAGAGTGCAGTCTTCATTGTTCATGTTCGTACTTCCAAGTGGTCTTTCTTAATGTTCCCGTATTAAGTCATTACACACTCACATTATAGCTATAATGCTTTTCTTTATACGATCTCATTCAAACGCCAACTAGTTCAGATCGTCTCTAACCGGAACCGTAACCCTATCTTCCAACATAATTAACGTTTATTTAAATTTTTCAGTTTGTCAATCAGTCCAAGTCCACATTACGATACCATTATTTAATATTATGGCTTGAAGTAGTTTTTTTATTTTATTTCCCTCAAGTAATTTTCTTAAGTTGTAACGGATATATACACAAAAAAAGCTTCTCTAAAGTATCTGTCGAAGCAAAGAGTGTTTCATATAGCCATTAATTTCAAGAAAAAATTAATAAATATTACAACTAACTATATTACAAGTTGCCTACAGTTTCGACAGCTCTTATCTGCAACATAGTCCACGCCATCTCAACTAATAGAGGTAGCCCTGGCTGTAAGCTAGTTAGGAAGGAATATCGAAGACTGGACATGACATGGAATGGACTGGATATGGACAGTCCGCATAATTACGCCTTTCAATTTGACTGATTAAAAATACGCTAAATAGGAGTAAGTAGAAGGAGAAGTAGGAAGTTTCATTCATCCCGACCACCAATACGTAGTACAGATTTTTTACTCTCTATGGTTATGATTTACTTAAAATAACTTAAAAATAACAGTGTACATAATACTAAATGATTACTTAATGTTAATATAGCATCTTAAAATAAAGTAATGCCAATTTTTTATACATATGCTTAATAATCCGCACCACAATATAATATGTATACGAGTCAAGTCGTCTTTTTTTAATGAAAAAATTGCCTAAGGGAATAGTATAATTTTGTTTTGTAAGGATGTTAATAGTTTGTGTTTCAATACAAAGGAGTTTGGGTTTGGTAGTTTGGTTGGTAGTGGCTCCACTGCGTCTCCCATCAGTCACGCTGTCCTGCCACTCACTGAAAGTCGACAATTGCGGATGGTTGTCATAAAGAATATGGTCTCCCAAATTTAAATATGAAGAATGCAACATGTTCAACCTATATTATATGTATTAAGTTGTTTTGTCCCAAAAATTACAGCATTGATTTGGCTCAGACAATGTATAAATACGGTCTGTGTTTGCATCAAACATTTGTAACAAAAAACATTCAACACCGTACTCACGCCCCGGTATATATTATGTATTATGGCACATTGTTTGATGTAATTTCAGTTAATTTCGTTTGAGTAGTCAAAGTATTTGTCATCGTCAAACGCGGTTAAGGGTTTCAATTGATTCTGATAGAGGGTTATTTATCAAATCCACAATATAGTAATAACCGATAATCAGTCGTGTCATAATGAAGAGGAAATTACATTTCAGCTGGGAACTCCACAATATAAGGTAAATACAGTAATGTTCAATTAATAAACAAAAGCATTACATTTAGTGTTTGACCTGTAGACGGAAAAAACAATGCTTCAGACTCGTAATTACCCTATTCTGATCATAACATAGATTATCTTCAACTATTGATAATATTTTAACACTGCCACAATTTGACCTCATTCAAGTTGACTCGCAACTAAGCCGGACAATATTCTTACCCAACGAATCAAATGCTCTTATTTTATAGAAATAAGAAAAAAGTATCACCCAAAATTATTCAATATGTGGATACACTCAAACGTTAAAATATTATATTGTTGTATCAGAAGACAGACAGAAAACTTAGTTTACCTGATTAACATTGTTTAAGTATATATTTATTATCTGACTAAATATCGTACACAAAATTTACCAAATAAATTGCACTTTGCAACAACACTCAAATTGTGTAGGATAACTTTTATTTTAAGCATTTTGTTTATGAACATCACATATTTTCAAGAATTCTGCATCACAAGTGCAAATAACATAACTTTTCTGTACATAAAAATCAATAATACCATAATGGTCACAAATTATTAACTTAAATGTGAAACATTAAGAAAACAAAATTCTAAAACTTTAAAATGTTAATAAGATGAATGTGTGTCACTGTGTAAAGGCCAATTGGGTAAATGAAATTCCTTTGTAAAAGTTATAACAAAAGTTTGGCATTCATTCCCTGTTAGGGACCTAAAACTTTACATTGGGAAATTCGTATGGTATACCGCTCACAAGTTTGAAGTTTGATGTAGGTACAATTAATCAACATTACGGAGAGGATTTGGAATGTTGATTCGTCTGTCAAGAGAATGATAAGTCGACAGCACAGAGATTAAATACTTTCGTTTAGAACAATTCCTTCGTGTTTACATGTTTATAAAAAAAAACAAATTTTATTTATGTTTATTTAATTTGTAACCTATTACGATGTTCAGTTCCAAAACTTAACAGAACATTTATAACCATACATATTCCATCAACGTGGATGGTAGCACTGTATAAAGGTGGACCAACAGGTAGTTGTTAAACTTCAAGGTCAAAGCGCGAGCATATGGGGGATTCCCTCCGGACCCACCGCCGCCTCTGACAAGACCCCGCGCTTCCTCGTTGCGACCATGCGAACCTGTCGATCGATAAGGGGAAACTACGCCAAGGCACCCGACAAAGCCAGAATCATTTGCTATCATAAATTTTTTACTCAGTGCCCGTATTACTCGTCGCAAAGTGGAGAAAATTCCATATTTGGTATTTTGGACGCTCGCCAGAATGTGTTTCTTGTAACCAGGGAGTTGAAAGGATGAGATATCGGAGATGTTTTCTGATAAACTAGCCCTAATAGGTTTGAAACGTATTTATCTGTTGAGTGATGAATTAGTATGGGCGATCAAGAAAACTAGAATGCTGCCCGATCTAGATGAGAATAGAAACCACTTTGTTTCAAATTTGGCTTGTGTAGTATTCCGTTTAAAAACATCGGTCTATATCGAGAGTACATTGAGTACACAATGACAACTTTTTAAAAGCATCTGATCAGTTGTGTGTATTAATCTCATCTTGTGTAAGAAAAACCTTTAAATGCAGAAATAAATAATGCAAAAATACGAAATTCCCAATGTTACTTGTAAAGTTAGTTTAAATTTGAATTATACACCTAGTTTAATTAAATGTTAAATTTATCGTTCATGTTATTTCACATATATTTTGATTTGATTTGTCAGTATTTTTTAAAACAAGAATAGTCGTCGGCCTGAAACATCCATTATTACCAACGTATTGATGTTTGAAAATTGGTAATATTATCTACTAAATGTGTTTAGCTTTAGCTCAATTACTTGGACATAAACTTCATAATACAAAATGTACATAAGGTCTCTTTGTTACCATGTAATTCACAATGAAAATAAAACTATTTACACCTCGTTACATGTTTTAGTTTTAAAGTTAGAAGAGTTCATGATACAATATTAAAAACACTTTAGTGGCTAAATTGTCTTTGTTTGTTTTGATATATTTTTGATAAAGTGATTTAATTTTTTTCATAAAAAGCCAGATGACGAAAATAGTTTTAATTTTTTCCAAATCGTTGTTTTTATTATAAAATAAAGAGTTGTTTTCCACTATAAGTGTTGAAAATCTTGTTACATGTGTAGATATATAAAATACCAGCAATGCTACTGTTATGGTATTCGATAAACAAAGATACAAGAACACAAAAGAACGCATTGTTTCCAAAGTTATTCTTGAGACATCCACAGAGGTTGGAAAACTTTCCCCGTAAAGTTTCTTCTTTAGTCTTACAGGGATTGTGGTGTTCAATATGTGGGGGGAAAAACCCCACCCGATGGAACTTTCTGGCGTATCGTGTTTATGTGGGAGAGTTTACTTACCACTTACAGTCTCATTTCCCCGTTGTTTGCGCCGGGTGGTGTCTCGATTTCTTCGAACGGACGAGCTAGAAGTGGAATTTTTGCCAAGACGACAACGCATTCAGATTTTATCTCTTACAGACAATTTCTTTAGGAGAAGCTTACCGCATCAAGTTTTTACCGCAAGAAGGATTTGTTCGAAGTGACTTCTTTCCGTTCCATATTCTAGTTGGTGTATGTAGTGGAACATTGAGGTGATAAAAAGTGGATCCAACTTTATTAAGCGTTAAGTTGAATCTAAAGTGGGAATCTACTAAAGTTGGCTGAAAAGGAAATTTTTATAAAAACCTATTTTTTTTAAAAACACTTTTAGGGAATGCAAGCAGAAATTATTAACCAAGTGTAAGTTTCGAATATCCAGTAAAATATTCCTCATATATAAAGTCTGTCAGTCCTAGGGGATGTTAATTGTGTAATGAATTATTTATTTAACGTAGTCTTATTCAGTTATAAAAACTGATTTTCAAAGGAGGGCAACAATAACCAAATTAAAGTTAGAACAAAATGTACACAAAAGCATTGTAATAATGTTGTGACAAATTTAAGATAATATGTATCAAAAATAACAATTAACCTTTTTAAAAAATATTTTTTGCTATTGTACCGAACTTAAATTATTATGTCTGTTAAGCTGTTCTAACCTAGCGTTAATTATCTTCCTAATTGAATTTTAAATGCTATAGGAAGAACAACGAAAGAAAATGATCCTTGCAAGCTGAGTGTTCTATAAAAAGCAATGAAACATCGCCTTTGAGACATAGATAACTCAGTGTCATTTGTAAAGAAAATAAACAAAAAAATTTGTAAAATATATTGATTTCGTTGTTAAGGGGAATTCATATTTATTATCAACAAAATATGACGAAAAAAATAGAAAGTTACTGAAAAATAAAACGATTTGATTGAAATTGTAGGTTTAAACTTTATTTTGCTTTGAATGGCGAAAAAGGGCAGAATGGGCAAATGGGCGAATTTTTTTTAGTATTACTTGCAAGTAAATAAAATGTTGTACCGACTTATCAATGAGTTGAAGACGACTACACGATGTTACTTAAACGCAAACACACTCAATCAATAGAGTTTGAACATATGCACTGTTGACTCCTTGCATACACAATTATTGTTTAATAATAATATGTCTTTTGAATAAACAATAATCAACAGTTTGCTATTTAAATAATTTGAGAACACTGTTAAATTATATATATAAATAAAATTATAATATTATATAAATATATATATTATTATATTATTTTTTATATATATAATATAAATGGATGTTGTAGGGTTTCGCGGCCCTCATGGATAAAAACAAAGGGTCTTGGTAAAAATTTTTTGACGCGGTTTACCCAAGATCCTTTTTTTATCATATTAAAATATATATAATATTGAGTATTATATTATTTATTAATGTTGTAATATGTTATTTCACATCTCATGCTAGCGCGACCAGAATATATGGATACTAAAGTGAGACTTACACCATAATATGTTTCCCCGCGTCTCTTATATTACATCTTAACTATTGAACCTCTCAATACTGAGTGGCGAAACATGTGGAGGAAGTTTCAATTTTTTATCCAAATAGTAAGAAACATTTTTTTTAGTTTTAAAAAGTTTAAATTTAAACATTTATAGTTTATCATTGCATTCATTTAAAACCAAACAAGCGATTTGTTTAAAAGTACTGTCTGGACCGGCACCTCCACCAAAAGTTCGTAAATCCTCAAAAAAAAATTTTTGACGAAAATCCGAGAACGTTTTTTTTTTAACTGAATAAAAATAAAAATAAATATTTCAAAACATGCCTTGACCTAATCAACCCCCAAACGATACGCTCAAGATATTTTTGTGTCAACGCAATGATATTCGTAGAAATTAAATTGTGAGAATATAATTTATAGATACTGTACAATGATAAGCCATGATCTGTTAAAACCCAGGTCATGTCCGCACATAATGTCGCTCCAATATAACTGTCATCTCAAATCACGGGGGGTCGGTCCAGGCCGTTGGTCTTGTGGGTTTGCGTATCTGCTTCAAGGGAAGTCCAGGGTTCGATTCCCCTCAAAGCAAAGTTTTTAACTTCTGATTTTTGGATTAAGTCCATCAGTTCTTGTCTTTGGAGTTTTTAAAAGGTGACTTTTGAGCCCTCCTAGCAACGAAGCACAAAAAATTTAGAGTTTTCTGAATCGGCCTTGTTTTATTTGGCGTTGATTTGCGGGGGTTCGCCTGTCCAACCCCTGATTGCTATTTTCCTATTAAAAAAATCGTCTTTTTGGGTTTGGGTTTTCGCTCACTCGTCCCATTCGCGGGCCTGCAAAGGGTTTGGTTGGTCGCTTTTTATTTAAAGTCCCCCACTGAAAATCAGTTTTATAAAGATGGGTAACTCTAAATAAAATTTTTTTATTTTTTTTATTTTTTTTATTCCAGTCGAACGGAAGCGGGATGACAAAGTATATCAATTAAACAATCCCGCTAACGTATGCAACTAAAATGAAAAAAAATTGGGTTTCGAAAAAAACCATCATCATGAAAAATTCGCACCCTTTTGATACAGGGAGCTTTTCAAAATCAGAAAAAAAAAACATGTTTTAAAGAGTCTGTTAAAATATTGAAATATTTAAACACAAATCAAAACAAAGAAAGATAGAAGTAACAAAATCAAATGAAAAATAAAAAAGTGATTGATAACTGTTTTATATAATTTTTTTTAAAATTCCCCATAACACATCATTGGGCATCAAAGGGTGGGGCAAGAAGGGGGTAGTCACAAGGAAGGGGGAAATTGAGACAAACCAATCTGATACTTTGAGATCAGATTCCAATTTCATTTTTTTAAAAGGTTTTATTAAACTTTAAAACTTAATATTTACATTTTTAAAGTTAAACACTGGAAATTTAATAAAACAGTTCCCATGCCAAAAAACCCTTTCTAGCTTAAAATAGCATTTCTTTGGAAGGGTCGTTCCAGCTGAAAAAAATATTCTAACCCTTTTCCCTTTTAAGTATGAAAACCGTACAGTATCTGATAGATAAACCGAAACTCTAGAAATGCTTGTAGGTTTAACTAAGGAGTAGGATAATTTAGGTAACGTTTCAACGCTTGTGGCTTTTAAAACGTTTGGTGGTTTTATACGTCAAAACTTATTTGAAGAATCATTGACAAAATTTCAATGATTTTTTTGTTTATTTATTTAAACTGTATGTTTGTAAAATTATTTGAAGTTAATTTTCTAATACATGTCAACAGCTTCAAAATTCGAAAAGTTTTTTTTAAAGATGGCATTACATAAAACAATGTTAATGTAAAGTTTTTTAAACGTTTTATCGTTTTAACAGTTTATGTTTAACGGCACTTTGTTCTTGAACAACAAACCGGCATGTAAAGTTTTCTTACTAAATAGGTATATGATTTTATAATGAAATGTTTCCCCATGCGATTTAAAACTTTGATGTTCATTTTGTTTTGTATTTTGTACGTTTTTAGTAGTCACAGTTTCGCATACATTTTGCAATATCAACATATATTTATTCTATTTCCGTTAGGAGGTTATCTTTATTTTGATAATATGAGAATAATATTTTGACTAAGTTATAACGAAAAATGTCTCTTTTGAAACAAAGTCCTGAGACTATTTAATTTAAAAACAATTAAAATATATTTCAAATTTGTATGTGTCTTGGGAATTTGTTTTAAATTTTGCAAAAAAAAAAAAACGGACCAAGTATTTGGAATAGAACAACACGAAAAGCTTTTGTCATGCGTAGAACTCAAAGTTCAACGTACCAACTAACGAGCAAACCTGCTTTTATTTTCTATTTCTTTCCGGCGGCGAGCAAATTTATTTTCCCGTTGGTCACACTGGTCCCGAACTAGGCAATCGGGGATAACAGCCATGTGTTTGGCACTAACACGGCACCGAAGGTCGCACTCGCAAACACTCCCGGTTTTGACTCGCAGAAACAAAAACCAGACCGTAGACCACATTTGATGTGGTTTGGTGGAAATGTTGTTAGAAGTTCAAAAGTTTACCGCTAGGAGTTGCGTAGTGAGAGTCGCAATGCGGAGGTGGTGGGACAAATATGTAGGAGATTTTTTTTTTTTTTTTTTTTTTTCTTTAGAAACATTGTGACAAGAAGATGTTTGAATCGAGTTGGCTATTTTGCATGTTTATTTTGCGGTAAAAGGGGAGACTTTCTTTATGTCAAATATCCATTGAAGTAGGAGGAAATAAATATGTATCATTAGTTTACAAAAAAAAAAAAATAATAAATTTTAAAAAATATATAAAAATAATAAAAAAAAAACTGCTGACAGTGGGAATTAAACCCGGAAATATAATATATTTACACACATTTCAGTTCCATGTATTACCTTATTCCCCCCCCCCCCCCCCACATACTTGCCTGATAAATATGACGTTAACTTAAGCATGTTCAGTATCACTAAAACGACACAGTGGTTTGTATGTGTTTCTGTGGAAACTTTGAATAAAGTTATCATGAATTATTATTATTATTATTATTATTATTATTATTTTATTATTATATTATTATTATTTTTTTATTATAATTATTATTTTTTTTTTTTTTATTATTTTGCCTTTGAATATGTACCAAAACAAGACAGGCAGCCGAAGAGAAGAAGAAAAAAGAGAAACGCTCGCGGATTAAGTCAAACGCTCAAAAGTTGTGTCTACTGTATACATTTATATTATCATTGCTCCTTAAAACCAAAAAAAGCGAAATTGATTAATAATTTTCCGGAATGGCAAACCCCCCCAAAAGTTCGTAAATCCTCAATAGTTTTTTTATAGCCAAAAATCGGGGAACCGTTTTTTACTAAATAAAAATGAATTTTATAAATGCCTTTTACTATTCACCCCAAAATGCCATTGGGGTAGTGTAAGAGAGGGTTAACATGGGGGCGATCGAATAGCGGGAACGTGGCTCATTTCACAAATGTTTACACGAATTATTTTAATATTTTACTTCTAGTATGTTTTCACGTAAAATTTAATTTAGATGAATACGTATTTGTATTACATATAAATACAACCGTAAAACAAACTCTAAGCTAAAGATCAAAATCAGATAAAAGTTTTTACTTCCTATTTGCATTATATAGAACAGGCATAATTCAGATAGTGAACGAACGAGACACCTCACAAATAAACGTGCTATCCCCAGGCTGGAGAGGGCGGACGACCGTTTAAATTAGCGCAATAAAACCCATAACTTCCCCCCCCCCCCTCCCCGTCACAACACGGCGCCTGCACGTTGTTCCCCAAGGACTCTTTGCTCCAGATCTAATATCAGACCATTGTTCCCTAGCAACCACAGGAGAAAATTCATTTTTCTTTTCTCTTGTGTGTGTTTTCACATTCCCGTATCGCAGTATTTATTCCGTAGAGAAGAGGTTGGAAGATTCTCCACTGCTTGCGCGGGGGGAGTTGAACCTAAATCGAGCTCATTTTATCTCTATTTCTGTGTAAAAGGATTTGGGGAAATAAGCAAATAGTGGTGGGGCATTGTACTCTACCAAGCTATTTATATTAACATGCATCTGACATAATATTTTATAGTTTACTTTAGTTTATTGGATATTAAATAAATACAATACATGAGTTTATTTACATTCCGTGTATAGGGAAAAACTATGGGATGAATTTTAAAAAAATTTTCTGAATTGGCACTAGATATTAATAATTTAATGATATAAATAAACTACCTTATAACTATGGAAAGTCAATCACAAACCCAACAAAATTTAATTATTAATAAATAAAACAACTATTAATATTACATTACCTTTTTCTTACTTTGTTGTGGCGGCTAGTCTCTATACCAAGACTTGATCAAATTTTTAATTCCAATATTAATTCCAACATAGTATACATAGTATACATAGTATCCCAAAATTTAGTAGCAATTTCATATTTATATTTAATATTTTTATTCTGAAAATATTCAACATTATTTTTGTCATATTTGCACATTACAGACGTGTGTTATCATTGGCATATTTATTGCTCTTTTTGTCAAATCCAATATGTGAATGCATAAGATAGATTAAATAAACGAAATACAATTTTTTATTATTTATATTTTGACACTAGGGTCTTAACATGATCAAAAGTTTAAGCATGATTGAGTATAATCTCAGGCATTCAAATCATTGGCAAGTAACAAAAAAGCTCTAAAATCGATTTCACCGAGTGTGAAATTGTGTAAGCACAAATTGTGCACCTCGCATTAGGTTACCCACCACTCTGCAATGCTTGTCAATTCTCTTTATTAAGTAATGACATATAATTAATTCTAAATTTAACACCGAATAAACTCTTAACCCTAACTAGTATTTAATTAAAACGAGTTTAATTGCATTTTAATTTTCTCGAAATGACACCACATGGAAAAGGCAACGGTTTTACATTGCTTCACTTGTTTTAATTTATTCTCTTTGTGATCCGATGCAATCCACAGCGAACTAACGTAATTAATTATTCCTTTACGGGTGTTCATTACTTTTTGCCACAAATCTAATTAAAAAACAATGATGGCGAGGGCTGCAAAGCACTCTTTTTATGATAGTGGGACCACAACAATTTCTAAAACACATGATAGTTATTACAAGTAACTAGATTAAGTGGATTTAGTAGTCATTAAGCATTTCGTGAATATAAATTTAATAAATGACATGTTGCTTTCAAAATAATCCTCTGCGAATGTTTTGTTGTGAAAATAATATTATTTTTAAAAACTTTTTTGTACTATACTTTTAACTTTTCACTTGAATCCAACGGAAATACTTTAAAAAAATAAATTCTAACTTAAAAAAATGAAGTCAACAATTTTCTACTCAAATCCATAAAGTAAAGACGTCTTTTCATCCTTTGATTCCCCTTATTGTAATAATAAAATTTACAAGTAGAATTTTCTGTGCTTAATGTAAAAAATTGCTCTCATGATTGAGTTGAAATATACAAATTTAAATTATAAATAAAATCCGGGTCACCAAGTTTCAATGCAATGTTTCGATAGTCGAACGTAACTCGAGTTCTTGAAATAAGCATCTGGGTTGGGTATGTACGTCGATAAGCTATTGCAGTTCGATTCAGATCACTTCACTTAAATTGACTTCCAACAGAGATGATAGAATGAAGAAGAACAATTCCATCTCCTGGGGAAGCGATGCTTGCTAGATCCAATATTTACTGATGAGAGACCGAAGCAATTTCCGACTATTGTGCTTTTAGTTTATGTGTTAAAATGGGTTACAACGGCGGTGGTGGGGGGGGGGCGAGACTTCTGATGGGGGGGGGGTGAGACTTCCGCTAGGGTAAGACGCTCAGATGGGAAAGTTCTTTCTTATTCAGATAATTGAACGAGAATCTAAAAGTAAAATATTTGATCATAAACAATGTGGTTAAATTTACTTTGCTTTTTTTTTTTTCCCCCCTTGTTTAATTTTTTTATTTCTTTTTTTCCCCCGGGGATCGCACCGGGGCCCAATTTTCCACGGGGCCCGAAAAAACTTAACCGGAATTTAAAAATTTAATTTTTCCCCTTTTTAAGGGTTTTTTTTTCAAAAAATTTTTTTTTTTTTTTTTTTTTTTTTTTTTTTTTTTTTTTTTTTTTTTTTTTTTTTTTTTTTTTTTAAAAAAAAAAAAAAAAAAAAAAGAAACACAAAAAAAAAAAAAAAAAAAAAAAAAAAAAAAAAAAAAAAAAAAAAAAAAAAAAAAAAAAAAAAAAACTTTTGCAAAAATTTTTAATTTTAAACAAACAAGATTTGGCGGGTTTTGAAAATTTCCTTGGGGGGGGGGGGGGGGCAACCATTAACTCCCTATAAGACGTAGAGGGAAAGTTTTTTATTCATAAGAAGGGAAAATTTAAAATAAAATTTGTTGTTTCAAAATAACTTGGTTTTTAAAAAAAAAAAATTAATTATTTTAAACCATAAAAAGATTTTTAAAATCAATAATAAAAAATAAAATTTTTACATTTTTTTCACTTTGTTTAAATTTTTAAATAAAGAAGTTTTCTCTTGAAAAGGTAAATTCATTGTTTTAAATAAAAATTTAAAATTTTTTTTTTATAAAAGCCATTTTAATTTTTTTATGGTTTAATTTGAAATTTTTTTGTTATTTCTCAAATTTCCTGTTTTTAGTTCACCTTCACTTATTTTCAAAAGAGTAGTACCCCATTGGACACTACCAATTTTTTTGTAGCAAAAATCCCTTTTTTTTAATAATAAAAGGGGGGGGCCACTCAAATTTGGGGGAGGGCGGCTCTTGTACGAAAAACCACAAATTTGGCGAAACCCAAGAGTATCATCCAATGCCCCCCCTTTCAAATTTTTTGTTTTCACCTTGAATTTTACCTTCTAAATCTTTTTTTTCTTTTATAGTTTTTTTTCAGGGTGCTTTTTTAACTCCGCTATTTAAAATTTTTACAATTCCAAAGAAAATTTATTTTGTTAAAAATTTTTTTTTTTTTCCACTGTTTCCTATTTGAACAATAATAACCGGGGAATCCCCATAATTACAAATCGGAAAAAAAATTTTCCCTTTTCCCTATTCAGCATTAAAATTTGCGTTAAATTCCGGGCCAAAAAACCTGGCGAAATAAAGGGAAGATATATTTGTTCTGGGGCGCTCATTTCACGTTTTGATTTTATCTCCCAAATTTTTGGATTTTTTTCTTTCGTTTTAAAACTTTAATAAAATTAACTTTTTAAAAAAAAAAATTTATTTTGTTAAAAAAAAAATTTTCTTCTTTTTTTTTTTTTTTTACAAAAAATCAGAAATAAAAAATGCCCCAAAAATGCCCCGGTCTCCCACATTATTTGCGTTTTAACCATCGGCCCTGAGGGGTCTTTTAACTTGATTGTGTTGCATTTATAATTGAATATGGAAATAGAAAATATTCTCTTTAAACTGAAAAAACTTAATTATAATGTATTTTTAGAGGTATGGCTCTGTGTTTTAAGACAACCTTGATAAATATGTTTTTATTTAAATATTCACTCACCCTCATCGCCGAACTTTTTTCAGGGGGGGGGGGGGATTTAATTAAAATTGGCCCTTTCCAAACCTTGTAAACGCTGAGTCCAAAGGGGATTAAGGGCCCAAACCATTTTATCGGTATTCCCACCAAGGGTTTTGGACCGATTCTTCCAGGGGCGACGTTTTTATGGCTTCGTTGTTGGGACTGCTCCAAATTCAACGTTTGCGCATACTAAAAAATTTTGATGGATTTAATAAATTCAGTTTTTTCAGTTAAAAATTTTGCAAAAGAAAGTTTTAAAAGCAGGAATGTAAATTGGAGGAAAGGCAACCGTAACCGCCCTGCATTTTTCAGGGGACTGAAAAAAAGTAACATAAAATAAACCAGGGGAAAAACGAAAAAAATTCAGATTAACAAATTTTTAACTGTTGATTTAAGTTAAAAAATAATTTGTTACCTTTTTTTAAAATCTTTTCCCTTTTAGTCCTATTGCATTTTGTACATCCCTGATTTGTTTAATTATTGTATTTACCCAAGTTTAGTTTCCTTCATAAAGTTAGGGAAAAAATTTTACATTCCCCGATCCAATTGGTTTTTTTTTTTAAAAACTGCAAGAAAAAAAAATGTAATGTAGATATTTTAATTTGAAAACGAAAGCTATCTTCATGAAAAAGAAGTGTTTTATCATCTTTTCTCTTCGTGTTTTTTGTGTGGCCCACCTGTATTACGCCCTGAGTGGTGGGCCGAGACCTACGTATATTTAGTATTCAAATCCCCCTAGCGAGATGTAAAAAGCCCGTTTTGATAGTCGCATCCTTTTCCCACAAGGTCGACCACAGCCCTCGTCAATGTAATAGTAAGACAAAAGGGGGTGGTACCCTCACCAAAAAAATAAACCTAGGGACAACAACATGGAACACCCTTTGGGGGAGACTGCGTGGGGTAAATAATACATACCCCTGATAAGTAAGATTTTAACTATGCTTTTCGCAGTGACTTCAGTAAAAAATGCACCGACGGGTTTGGCTCGGCCCCCCCCTGAGTTGGGGGGCCCCGGGTTTCGAATCCCGTAGAGACCCCGGAAAACCCTGATAAAGGTTTGCTCCGGGGTTTTTCCTCTCTTTAAATGCAATGAAAGGGGATTGAGTCCTTTTAAAACAGCCTCGGAACCCCTTCACAATTGTCCTATCCGAAAAACCTATTTACCTCAAGAGGGGCATATTGCACCCTATAAAGGTTTTATTCCCACGATAAAAAATTCAGTATAGAAACAAAAAAAACATAACTTTAATTATATTTTTTGAAGAGTAGAAAACATTATATTTCGTTACTCTTTTTGCATTTTATGTAAAATTATTGACTTTTTTTGGAAATAAATAACAAAAAAATTTTTTAAAAAATATGTGCAACTACAAGAAACGTAAAAATGTTTCTTTTTTTTAAATACATTATTTTTTAGTATTTGGCAATATACAAGAATTTTTTGTAATACTCGTTGCTATTAAAGCCTTACAAATATATATTACATTGTACATTGTTTATTTTTTTTATAGAAGGAGGGGAGGGGTGATAAAAAAAGAGTTAAATTTTAAAAACAATGGAAATTTCCAATTTATTGGTTTTTCGACAAAAAATTCCTACGCATAACATTTTAAAACGGAAAAAGGGGACCTAAGCAAGAATTTTTTGTGACTTTTCCATATTGCAAAAAAAAATTTTTTGATTTGCCCCGTTGGGGATTTTTTTAAACAGCATTAGTATAACAAAAAAATCCCCATCCAATCATGCGGTTCTAAACAACAGAATTACGTTTTGATATAAAAATGACAAACTAACACGCATACACACACAACGAAGTGATTAAAAAAACCAACATTAAGTCTCAAACCCTTTCCCCAAAAAAATTATTTATTTTAAACCCCTTCTAAACCTTTATCAAAAATTTTGTTTTTAGACACTTTTAAATTTTTAAAATTAAATATTATTATTTTTTTTTGCATTTAGATTATTATTTTTTAATTTTTTGTTTCCTATTGTTCTCAGTTCATTTTTATAAAAATAAAGCTTGTAGTAGAGAGGGCATAATTAATCGGTGCACAATAAAAAACCTAGATAGCAGCGGGAAATGTGACAAAAATTTTCGCTTGTGTATTTCTGTACGGTGACGCCCACCTCGTTCTACTCACACCCAAGAACCACGCGGCTAGGCCAGCTTTTCCCCCTTCAAACTGGCATATCCAGTGTTTTTTCCATGTTTTTGGGAAATTTGGGTTAATTTTTTTATTTTTATGCTCCGCTTTGGACAAAACCCAGCGGATTTTTTCAGGATGAACTCTTTTATCCCCTTTTTTGTGGATTTGATTTATTTTCTGGGGAAATTGGGGTCGCGAGAAGATTATTTATTTTTATTAAAATTTAAAATGTTTTTTATTTTTTAAACCCGTGATTATATAATTTACAGTGAAAACTTAAACGTTATGTTATCTTTTTCTTCAACATATTTAAAGATATTTTTGCTTTTATGATAGGAGTGACCAATTGAAACCCCAAAAAACACGTGGTAGAAAAGAAGCTCATCTTTTCAACAATTTTTCAAAAACCATTTCCCCCCCTTTATATTTTTTCATTTTTGTCAAAATTGGGGGTCTATTCATGTAACATAATAATATTTACTTTGACTGATTTCGCGGGCCCCCTGGGGTCCCCAAATTAAAATTAACCCAGCTGTCAATAAAAAATTGTATTGGCTTTAGCGATCATGGTTCCAATGGTTTTAAAATTTAAAAAAATTCCAAATGCAAAAATATGAAAAAAAGTATTTGGGATATTTTTTTTTCTGATATTTACCAAATAACGACAAATTTGCAGATAAAGGAAAAATCGCAAAACAATCCTTTTAATTTCTCTTTTTAAAACCCCCTTTTACTTTTAAACGGTTATTATTTTCTGTCAAAGTTTTTAAAAAAATTTATTTAAAAAAAATATAATTTTATAAAAAACGTCAACATAATGCACTAAAAAAGTAATTGCCACTAGAACTTTTAAAACTTTTCCCAAAAAGAACAGTGTTTTTAAGTCAACTTAATTTATTGCTGGTGAAATTTAAAATGTTGAAAAACCCGAGATTTAAAACAAGAAAATAAAATTAAAAAAAAAACAGAAGGAACAAAAAATTTTTTGTATCTCTCTTTTTCGTCGAGTTGTAATAGTAAAAAGTTTTTTTTTTTTTGTTTGTTTAGACTGATGAGGAGCAGAATTAAGCAACGCAAAATTTATACCAATCCACATACCTTTAATTGCGTGGCACCATATCGATTTTATTCTTAAATTTTTGAGAGTGTCGTAAAAAAGGCATGATATGTCATTCCTCCCTTTTTCAGCCAGGACACATCTAAATCGTTACGGCTTTCTCCCAGCGGGTCAAAGTAACCTCCTACCCCGACCTTCTCCTTTCTCTCAAAGAGAGTGAAGACAGGGGTTTAGGCAAATATCGTTTAAAATTGAGATTTGCCTTGTTCGGTTGGATGAGTAGTCCCAAAATACAGGTCATCAGGCTTAAGAGGAGACTTCACCCTAAATGGCCTCCTTTTCAAATGGGTAAAAAAATAGTTAAACATAAACTTTTTAAAGTAGCATTTTAAAACAAAAAATTTGGGGAAAAAATGAGTGTGAAAAATAAATTTTTAAAAAAAACATCCATTTTTTGTTTTGAAAATAGGAAATAATAAAACAAGGGGACCTAAGATTCCTTCAAATTTTGCATCAATTACAAACCGAGAATTTGGAATCAAGAAATTCCCATGCAAAAAGAATTTGTCAAAAAATTTTTTCACATTACATGCATTTTTTATTTTTTTTATTTTTTGACAAATTTTTTAAAAGGAAACAATGTCCACAAGTGCCTTTCCAAATATTTTTTAAGTTAAAAAAAAAATAAATTACAAAATACAGAAAATAAAATTAGTACATAAAGATTTATAAAAAAAGTAACATGAATACAAGGAGTTGTTTTGTATGTTAGTTTGAGTGTTTAAATGTTTAAAATAAATTGGTTTTTTGTATGTTTAAATAATTTTTATTTATTTGTGTGCATTTTTCAGCGCAAATCAATAAGGACACCACTATGATTTACAACCCACCAAGACGGTGTTCCTTTAGTCAATGGGATCTCCCTCCATCTAAAATTTCACGGAAATAAAATTTGTTTGTGGAACTACTATAAAATCTTTCAGCGCAAAAAAGTTTCTTCCGCACTTGAGAAAACCAAGACACGTTTACCATAACATTTTTTTTGAAAAGCCGAAATAGTGTTTTTAAATAGACGTCGCTTTTCAACATTTTTTTGTAGGTCGCGTCAAAAATTTTTGGCTTTTGTTTTAAATTTTATTCGCCACAGTTTTGACAATGGAATGTCCCCCCCGGGAAAAACATTGCTTTTATCAGTTTTTGTCAATAAAAATTTGGAACGTGGGGGTAATTTTTTTAAGAAAGTCAAATATTATTTTTATTCCCCAAAAAAATTTTTTTTTTCATAATTTATTTAAAAGGAATACTTTAGTTACTACTTCAACACACTTCCCCCTGTATAACAATTTGTTTTTGACTTTAATACTAAAATTTAATAGCAAAGGATTTAAAAATTTTGGTAAAAAAAGCCATTTTAGAGGAATTTACAAAACACCCCCAACCCCCCACCTAATAAATTTATTTTTAATTTTCAAGACGTCTATAAAGGAATTTTATTTCGTTTACAAACGATTTAAATAAAAAAAAATCTTAACAAAATCTTCATTAAAAAAATTTATTTTTAAGATGTAGAAATCTGGGTTAAAAACTGAGCCCGGGGACCTCCACCCCAAAAAATATTAAAAATTTTTGACTCGGCAATAATAAAATGACAAACATGACAACATCAAAAAAAAATATAATTGGAAAAGTCAATTTTATCTCTTCTTTTTGCAAGAAAATTTTCGTTTTTCTACAAAATACGGTTATCAAAAACATTAAACCCAAAAAATTTTTTCGTGTTTTAAAATGAGACCCCGGACCTCCCCAAAAAAAGAAAAAAATTTTTTTACACGGGAAATAATAAATAACACATATGTGAATTTTTAAAAAAATAATTTAAGTACGTGCGTTTATAAAAAGTCAAGTTTTTTTTACCTTCTTTTCAGAAATGAATTTAAAACTAAAAAATTTCGTAATAGATTACATTTAAACTTTCTTCGCAGGTTAAACGGGCAAATTTCAATTACAGTTGTTTTATTATTTCATTTAGATTACTTTATTCGACTTTTTTCCGATTTTTGGTAGTCGGGAAACACTCCCCTAGGGTAATTTTTTTATTTTCTCAATTCAGAAATTAAAAAAATCCGCCCCAACAAACTAAAACAAATTATTAGAAAATTTTATCGTCATGCCCAAAATATTTTTCGCTTCTCCTTGTTTTTGTTTTTTCTTTTTTTTTTTTTTAATTACTTTTCAGTACGAGACGATCAAAGAAAAACGGTTAACTATTATAAAATTTCCCTTTTTTTCAGTGAAATAAATAAAGAGAGTGAGAATATTTAGAAAAGCGTCACAAAAGCTTGTTCAAAGAACATTAAGTTAAAATGCCAAAAGAGAATAAAGCCTCTTTTATCAAAAATTTCAAAAAATTTGAAAGCACTTTGAAAGAAACTCGTCAGGACTTTTTTTTAAATTTTAAAGCATTAAATTTTTCCAAAAGAAAGTTTGTATATCAGAACTACTTATTCGTTCAATAAAAGCAATATTTTTTTCCTAATTCAATTTTAATTTTTTTGATTTATAAACGGAAAAATTTTCCCCAAAGAAGTTTTGTTTGAGAAATTTAAAATGTTATCTAATTCAATAACTTTATTAAATTTAAAAAATTTTTTTTTTTTTACAGTTTTTTTCATGATTAAAATTGACATGTTTTATTATATTTATATATTTTTGTTTTTTTTTTTAATTACGGTTTTTTATTTTTTGTGCAATTATGTGAACCTTTTTTAATTTTTTTTCACTTTGGAAGTCAGTTTGATTTTAAACCGAATGGGATGGTCATTATAAAATACCCAACCTCTTTGTTCAATTTTTTTAAAAAATTTTTCCTTTTTCCTGTCTTTATTTTAAAATCGTAATTTTTTACAAACGTATTTTAAAACTTTTTAAAGTAAGAAGAAAAGAACGAAGACACAATTTGAATCTAAATCAAAGTAAACGGAACCTCGCAAAAATATGCCCCCCGGACTGGCTCCTGTATTCACCGACCGTTTAAAACCCCGGACTTCCGGCCTTTTCTTTTTAAAAGGATTCCTTTTCTTTTTCCCCTAGATCAGTTCACGGACCATTTCTCTGGCGCTTTTAAGAAAGTTACTTTTGCCATTTCATTTTACGCCCGGGGGCCCTGTGAATCAGCACTCCTGGATGGAGGTTAATAAACAACTCTGAATATTCTTTTACCGTCGCTTTAAGAACCAACAAATGTATTTTGAGATTTTAATGTATTTTTTAAAGTTTTAAAATAAAGGTACAGTAAAAAATTTAAGTCGGGCTAATTTTGGGTTCATATTACCCCAAAAAGGGTTTTGTTTTTTTTTGGGGGGAAAAAATTCGGGGGGGGGGGGGGGGGGGGGGGGGGGGGGGGGGGGGGGGGGGGGGGGGGGGGGGGGGGGGGGGGGGGGGGGGGGGGGGGGGGGGGGGGGGGGGGGGGGGGGGGGGGGGGGGGGGGGGGGGGGGGGGGGGGGGGGGGGGGGGGGGGGGGGGGGGGGGGGGGGGGGGGGGGGGGGGGGGGGGGGGAAAAAAAAAAAAAAAAAAAAAAAAAAAAAAAAAAAAAAAAAAAAAAAAAAAAAAAAAAAAAAAAAAAAAAAAAAAAAAAAAAAAAAAAAAAAAAAAAAAAAAAAAAAAAAAAAAAAAAAAAAAAAAAATTTTGAAAAGGGAAAAAAAAAAAGTAAAAAAAAATTTAATTTTGCCTTGGGTTTTTCCCCCCCTTTTTTTTTTAAAAAAAAGGGGGGGGAAAATTTTTTTTTGGTTCTTTTTTTTAAAAACAAAAAAATTTTTGGAAAAAAAAACAAAAATTTTCCGGGTTTGAAAGGGGTTTTTTTTTTTAGGGGGTTTTTTTTTAAAAGTGAGTTTTGGGAAATAAACTAATTTGATTAGAATACAAATTAAAGGGATTAAACACTTGCAGACATTTAAATCTCTTCACTTTAGAATACTTAAAATAATATATAAATAGTTAATATGATGAATTTGCATATTATCTAAGATCATATTTTACCGATGGAACTAGGATATTCAACACAACAGAAAAATAGTGTAAATAAAAATATTCAAACGTAAGAAGAAAGGAAAATATTACGTAATTTACAGTGTATGTTGTAAAGGGTTGCGAATTTAAACGTCTTTTTGTGTAAAACCCACGCTATCTTAAAGTTAAAAATTAAAGGGATAAACTGTTTTTAATTATATAAGAAATGTTTGTGAAGTAACGTTTGAAACCCTATTCTACATAAAAACTAAAAGCTTTTTTAAATGTGCTAACCATCTTGCGCAGATTCTCATATAACGGTACTCCATAATAAAAGGAAGGGGTTTTGTTTGAATGTACTTTTAAAACAAAGCGTTATTTCAAGACTAAGATATTTCAGTAATGCATTGCATAACCACGAAGTTATTAAGCTGATTTAAATGGTAAATCGTCTTACAACATCTCCAATGTTCACTTATTACCAAGCTGCTGTATGTAAAGCAATTAAACCATTATACTTTACTGCCTTACAGAATCCACACACTGAAGTTAGATCCCAGTAACTTAATTTACAAAATACTAATAGCAAAACAAGTGAGAGTGGCCGCTTCGCGAACGATTTTTCTAGTCGCGTTGAGGGATGAGCTTTTATGGTTGATTAATCGTTTACCTAAAAGTACGATTTTTAAGAAAAATATTTCTTCAATAATGTCCCAAAATCATAACAAAATCCTGGTTCCGTGATCTAGGGGCGTTCCTATAAATTTTCAGCTGTAGCCCGGTCCGTCCAAATATCCCCAAAATTATCGCTTTTAAATCTGAAAATACGTAAAAGTACGATATTCATGAGAAATATTTCTTCTATTTTCCCCAAATCTTGGCAGATCTAAGTTTAGAGATTTCGAAGGTTTCCTAAAAACTTCATCAAGGTCGCGTATGCCGCTTGCCCGGGAGAGAGCAATAATAAACCCAGACAAAAAATACACTCCAGCTTTTTTCTCAGTCTTCGCTTTGCCTATCCAATAATTCTAATTTTTGTTATATTAAATAAGCAGTGATAAAATACTGAGACGGAATTAACCACCCAAAGTAAATTTATCATATTGGAGTTGGGTTTGTTTATAATTCTTTTGTTATCTTAATTTATATGCGTGATTTCAATTCTAAAGCCCGTGCTTTATTCCTTTGTTGGTGCAAATACATCACTACTAATTTGCAATTTTAACTGAGAGAATGCTAAAATAAATTATATCCCTTTATTTGACTTTCATGAGTATCTCGACTTCGTTAATTCCCCCCCCCCCCCCCCATACTTGATAAAAAAAAACAAAAGAACCGTATTCGTGACACGTACAACAGGAAATCTCATCAGTGGTCAGTGGAGGATTGAGCCGTTTATACATAAAAAAGGGCCAAGCTCTTCTACCCTTCCACATTTGCGCATTCTTAATTCATAAACGTACAGTGTCCCGTAACAACATCCTTGAAAGCTTGGAAAAGTAGATTTTGCAACTATTAATTTAAACGTAATAGTTCATCCAAATTTTTTTTTCAAATTTAAATTTTTAAACGTAATGGTCATGAAAATTTCTATTTTGCCAAGCTTTTCAAGGATGTTGTTACGGGACACTGTACGTTTATAATTAAGAATGCGAAAATGTGGAAGGGTAGATGAGCTTGGCCCTTTTTTTAGATCTCATTTCTTTTGAGTGTGTAAGGTTTGGGCTGTATTTTTACAAGTTTTTGTTTATGTGTGGGATCTCATTACTTTTTCAAGTTCCATTGCCAAAATTTTTTTTTAAAATATAAAAATTTTTATCAAAGTCGATTTAATTGCTATGGTATAACCAATTAACAATAAAATAAAAAAATATAGGGGTCTAAAGACTTGCTTTTTGTAAACAATGTAGGCGATTATTGTCAGTAACTATAGTTACTTGTTGATTGTATGCCTGTATAAGGCTTATTCTAAAACCTTTATTTGGAATCCTTCCAGCTTTTTTTTTTTTAATTTTTTCTTTCAAAGGAATTACATCACTATTACCTTAAGTCCATGTAAAATATGAACGTTGTAGGCCCACCCGTTTGGTCAGAATCGCTGGGCAATTGAAACTGACGAATTAGATAGTAGTAGTAGCCATTTTGAAAACTAACATCCTTAAAGTGTTTTTGAGCATGTTTCAAGTCATTTTTTCACCAAGAAGGAATGCTCGTACCCAAACCAAATTTGGCATGTGTTGTCGGATCCCTAAGCCCCCTCGATTTTGATAGTTTTCAAGTTCACATCACGTTTCATGACGGCTGGGTGACACCTCGAAATCACCCCAACTCTGCTTGCTGTATAAGGTGCCTGAGTGTGTAGCTCACCGCGGCTTGGCTGCGGCGCCCTAAGGGGCACCTAGATACCCCGCTTGGCCGGCACTCAAATCACGCATTCGGGCATGGATTACTCTAGCGTACTTAGGCGAGCGTTCAAAAAAAAAGCAGACGAGTTGATAGACGTAAACTTTGATTTTGTTTTTCAGTTCAAAAACCCATCGAAAAAAATATATACTAGGAAAACGCTAAAGTCCCGCCGCGTTGATGGATGAGCTTTTTAAATTTTTTAGTTTGCGTGGAATATCTTTACTTTGCAAGTGCTTTGTTTTGCTGCCTACGCATTGTAGGTGATTGTTGTCAATTTTTCTATTGTTATCTGTCAATTGGTATTATTTACCGTAAAAAACTTATATTAAAAGCTTTATTTCTATGGATTCTGGCTAACTTTTTCAACTTTTTCTTTCAAAAGGTACTACATCACCATAACCTTAATGTCCATGTATAATATGAACGTTGTAGCCCCACCCTTTTGGTCAGAATTGGCCCAAATGGCACGAAAATATCGCACAAAAAATCAAAAAATTTATATTAAAAGCTTTATTTACTATGGATTCTGGCAAACTTTTTTCAATTTTTTCTTTCGAAAGGTACTACATCACCATAATTTTTAATGTCCATGTATAATATAAACGTTGTACCCCCCACCCGTTTGGTCAAAATTTGGGCCCAAAGTCACAAAAATATCGCACTAAAAATCGAAAAAATCGTAAAAGTACGATATTTATGAGAAATATTTCTTCGATTGTACCCAAAAACAATACACCCTCTAAGTTCAGAGATTTCGAAGGTCCTGTCAAATTTTCATCAAGATCGGCTATGCCGTTTGCCTGGTAAAGAGTTAACAACAGAAAAAAAAACAAAAAAAAAAAAAAAAAAAAAAAAAAAAAAAAACCGGCTAAATTTTTTGGGGGTCAGTGAAATTGAAGTCTTCGCTTCGCTCATCCAATAATTTATTTCAAAAAATTTGCAGATTGCATGAATTGAGATTGTCAAAAAAAACAGGGGTTATCAAATATAATTTAATAATTTTTTGTGGGAAACCTGCCCAGGGTGCAATGCACGCCATTCTTCAGGTGTAAAATAGGTATTTTGGACTTTGAATAATTGTGGGAAGGGATGTCTGAGGGCTAGAGTTTTTAATCCCCTGATTCGCATTAACGACTGAGAAAAACCTCGAGGAAAAACTACAGTCAGGACTACCGTCTTGACGGGGTTTGAACCGGGACCTCCCGAATCAGAGTCGCGCGTTTAACCCCTCGAACCAACTCTGTCGGTGGGGTTATTAAAGAGATGGAACATTTATTGAAATTTGAAGAAAACCACAAAATTTAATTATATGTTAAATGATCGTATTTTATCCAAAATAGGTAACAATGTCATTACCCTCGATGGTTGCTGTATTCATAAACGTAGTTCTCAGTAACCACAAAAACTGAACATTATTAAAATTCATTATATACATTTCCAGCACTGAAACCAAAGTTCCATATTTTCTAGGTCATGCACTACTTCTTAAAATCGCGTTTAAAGTCTCATTTTAAAAAAGCTATTTCTAGAAACTTGATGAAAAATCTTTCAACCAACCAGAGATACGTATCATATCATTTTTTGCTGTAAATAACGTCAGTCTAGAAAATGATGATGTTTTATGATGAGTTTTTAATGCGTTTTCTGTGGGTTTTTATATCCATCATTCCTTCTGACAAGATGAAGCTTGGAAAAGAGGGAACGATGGATTACTAGAAGCAATAACACCACGCCCCTAAAGCCGACCATACAACCCATATTTATACAACATATTGAACGGGATGTGGTTATTGAGTATGTGACTGATGGTTCAACTCTAAATACGATTTTTTTAAAATCTATAAAAACAAAATAATTATATTTTCTTTAAAGGGTTAAAGTTTTTGTAACAGAATATTTATGTCAAGTATAGAAAAATAATATAAGAATGTAGATGATACGCCATAATTTACGCACATTCAAAATTCGTCGCCATAAAAAATCACAATCATTATCTATACTGAAGCTCACATGCCCTGCATTGGTCATCTTGCCCAAGGGACAGGGAAAATTCAAAACATTTTTATTATGTACTTATTTCGTTCAAATGTACACAAATATGTGGTTAATCTTTATCTTAAAGATAATTCTACCATTACTTCGTTGCGCGAATAATAAAAATTACCGGTAGATCTATAATCGTATTATTCATTGTTTTATTTTAATTTATTTTTATTTTTTATTTATCGTCTATCCGATTCAGTTAAAAAACTGTTTTAAAAAGGAGGACAACAAAACTAATGTTAATATCAATTAATCAATTAATCAAAAAATTAATTTCAACCTAATATTAGAGGACATGGTATTTTAACATAAAATTAGTTTTTTACTGGCATTTTATGTAATCACCCAAAGCTACTAATATGTTACGCGCGAGACTCTGATTTTGGAGGTCGTTGCATCGATAAACTGTCAACAGCATGCCTGATTGAAAATTGTTTCCCAAAACTAAAAATAAAATAATATGTAAATTAACATAACTTGGCTTTAACCCGGAAGGGAAAAGAAATGAAGATACTTATTTGGAAAAAAACATAAATAATTGTCTACCCGGCACCTCCACCAAAATGTCATTTTTTGCTTTAGGTTACTAGACCCTGGCCTAGACTTATGATTGTGAAAACAATCATGTTTTAATCACGTGATTAATTTTGTATTCACATAAAAGCCTCTCCTGAAAACAACTATTTTAAATTTTTCATCTTACACGAATCTTGTTTTTTTGAAATATGATTAACCAACACGCTTAACTTTTTCGTATTTTCATGATTTTACAACATTCTACGTATAGTGTACTTATTTTATTTTTAGACACTGAATGCAATACAAATACATACATTTGAACAAATTCTTAATTTCTTTGATTTCCACCATTTCATGAAAACCCCCATTCATTGAATGTTATATGAATATTTTGTCATATGAAAATTTAAAATTTAATTTTAATTTAGTGTCATTCTTTAGGTTAAAATCCTTTTTCTAATAACAACATACCTTAAAGAAGAAAAAAATGGTTTTTAAAAACCCGGCACCTCCACCAAAAATTGAAATAAAACAAACGCACACTACTAGAGATGATGTAATTATTTCTTTTTTTAACACCCTAATAAAACTAATAATAGGCGTACATTGAAAATTGTATGAATGATTTATTAATGCAAAAGATTACCCCTTTTCCCTTTAAATATACAAAATAATTTAAAACAAAAAACCGTTAAAAAATTATTTTTGGTTAGAATAAAAATAAAAAGTCAACTTCGTGATATTTAAGGGACTCCACTACAAAAGTCATCATTATTATCGGTTCCCTGTAGTGTGACGTTGCTACGAGATAGTCCTCTCGACCCTGAAGAAATTTTCCCCCGGGGAGTATGACGTGTACCCTCTCTCTCTCTCTCTCTCTCTTTTCTCTCTCTCTCTCTCTCTCTCTCCCCACACACACACAACCCGAGAGAGTTCCGAGAGTAGTCAGTGACGTCACGTAAAGGGTAGCGTGACCTTTAGGCTGGCAATTATCATCGGGATGATTGGATGTCGACAAGGACAAGGGGTCAAATTGACCGATACACACGCAACGCTTGAACTATTGTGAGAGATTTCTTAAAGGATGGAAAAGAAAGGAGATTCTCAAGTCGGAACTCACTTCAATTTAAGAATTTATGGAGAGAAAATTAAGTATATTTTCTTTAACGATAGATTTTCGTTCTTTCAAAGAAATTGGATATTTATTTTGCTCTTTTGGTACTTGCATGGTTGGTTGAGCTTGTGCCAACACTATTTACATTCTTAATATTTGAAAATTGAGGTTGATTAGAAAGGATAATATAAACATGTCTCTTATACTTCCCTCGTTTTGAAATTATTTACGTCCAGTTACAAGAAAAAATAAACAATGTTTTGAAAATGTATTCTGATACATCCACGTGCACATCCATTCACAATCAAAAATATATAATTTTTTAGCTACGTTCAAATTTACAGAATAAACTCTAGCATTCTGCATTGAAGCCTGATTGCCTAAACTCATCAAACTACATTAATAACATTACCAAACATATTGCCGTCCTATAGTCTAAATCACACCGTAATTATAATTTGTATGTTTTATTTTCGTCTTTTGTGGTTACATAAACACTGATTACAAGAAATAATTGTGTATACCGTAACAAATTTGGTGTAGAATTATGTCTATGTATCCGTAAATTTGTGTTTAATAAACATTCACTTCTTGTGTTGCGGTTCCCAGTGTAACGAAGGTATTTTTTTGTTCGTTGGAAAATACCTTGTTACGGTTCGAACAATGTAAAACAAACCAGTATTTGACTTTTCTTACGTCGTTCTTCGTACAGTCGAAAAAACACACCTTAAGATAACACCTAAAACCAACACACTATCTACCTACACTGACAGAGTTAGGTTGTTTGCACTCTATCTTATACACACTCACGTAATGGATACATCTCAAGATACTCGATGGAAACCTAACCTTGTTTACTGTTCGACAAGATGTGTTCTCTAGCATCTCCGCGTACGTGTGTACAGTGTACACCGCTATATTGCTTCGTGCGCGGTGCCTGGTGGGCTACACGCATGTAACGTGTCTGCACTGCGGCATTGATAAGATCTTGCTGGAGTGGAGCTTCCCTGTTCGCATCGCTTTTCCGTTCGTCTATGCGTGTGCTACGTGTAACAATACAACCGAATATGACCTCCGATTGACACGCGTATTTTTTCCGTACATGTGTACATGTTTATTGTTTTTATTATACGTTACTGTTGGGGCTCAGCCCTGTTTACGATATATTGCTAAATAAATAAAAAATTAATTAAATAAATAAATATACAGAATGGTTTTCATGAAATTGTGGATTTTTTTAGGGGTGTTAAATGGGAAATAAAAATTAGGTGATTTTGTTTTATCTTGGAAATTTGTTAATGTTTCACGCTAATACGTTTTGAATACGATTCGCATTTTGAATGTTCAATTTAAATAATTATTGTGGCAAGCAGAGTAAATTTCCCTGTAAGGTGACCAGACGGTCCGGTTTAAGAAGTCAAAACACTTGGCTAACTCACTCGTTTAACAACGACTTTGGCGTTTCCCTAGGATATTAGTGGTAATAATAACGGCAAGCTCCCTTCCATATGTTGTATACTTCCGTGCATGATTGTCTTATCATATAACACACTTATAACCAAAGCAACGATAGAGACAGCATAGCACACCAGCGATACTCAAATTTAGGAGAATGCTAGTTCGATTACCAGCCAACGGCATTTGAGAGGGGTTTTGTCGTGGGTTTAATGGGTTTTAAAATGGACAAATTTGGCATGGTGTCCTTCAACATACCGCTTTTTTGTTTGGGAAAAAAGCTTGGCGGAAAATTTTGAAGTTTTTCCCAAAGCCTTGTTTTTTATTTACTAAAATGTTATTTTGTTGTTGTTGTTGTTGTTGCTGCTGTTGTTGTTGTTTTTGTTGTTGTTGTTGTTGTGTTGTTGTTGTTTTGTTGTTGTTGTTTTTGTTGTTGTTGTTGTTGTTGTTGTTGTTGTTGTTGTTGTTGATGTTGTTGTTATTCTGGTTGTTGTTGTCGTCTTACATTTAATATTATTTGCGCCTATGCATCGTTAATAAAGACATTAATTTTCTTCTTTGTTGTGGTGTGTTTTTTTTAATAAAGACATTAATTTTTTGAAACATATGAGGGTCCTTTGAATTATGTATTTTTTTAATTTGGAATATTTAAAGCAAAGGTTATTGTAATGTGTGGGGTTCCGATACTTACAGTACATTTGTGTGACGGTTATGTACTAATATAGGTTATGAAAAAGCAACGTTTAAACGGAGTGTTTTTAGCACTTTTTAATATTTCATTTCAACGTCCCCTTAACTGCATACAGTAAATTTAGTTAAAAATAACTTGTAACAAACAATAGTTACCACCTCTGAAAAGGAAATATAAACATCTTTTCATGAATTATTTAGAAACGACTGCAAACATTCAATGCTCCCGACTTTTTTTCGTTTAACTTTTCCTTCGCTTCTCCCTATAGTCGTTTTAAACAGCAGAATTGGCAATGTTTTTAGTTTACATATGAATTTTATTTTTTCTTTGGGGCACTTCGGGAATATCAAACTTTTTACGAGAACTTAAATATAACTGTCCACTTAAAATGTAGAAACTTTTAAACCTACTTAAAGAATCGATTTCCCCCCACAAAGTTTTCTTAATAAAACCTTTTTAAAGTTGCAGTCTTGAAACGGATTGTCTAGTATAGGTTCTGATCCCACTCAGGTTTCTCCAATTACACGTGATTGGATGAGGTTCTTAAGCGAACTCTTCCAAAGTTTTGATTTAATTTTCTTTTGGAATACGGTTGGGGGGAGTGTCTCTTGGGACGACATTTTCGTTGACGTGCCGTGGTCTCGTAGCTATCAACTACGTGGTTGCAAACTTCGACCAGGCGTTTGTTTCTTTATCACGTGTATTAAAGAGAAAGTCCAAATGTGAACTTATGTTTTGTTTGTGGAAGATACTTTCTCCGGAAGTTTATTTCTGTTGATCTCTTGGCTACACGTACTTTTATCTTGATTACTTTATTTAACTTCATTTCTCCTATAATTCAGTTACTCCCTTCGTTCATGTATTCATTACCTCATTACCCATTCGGTCATTTAAATTTTTGCAATCAAAAATTCACTTATGTACAATTTAAAATCTATTAATTTTTTACCAGTCATTCATTCACATCTTCATTGATGCTTCACTCATTCGCTACCCGACTC
>JAMZAV010008214.1:0-29557 GCA_024449915.1 Sweltsa coloradensis | reverse complement strand
GGGGAGGTGCGGACATGGACTTTTTCTCTTGAATCTACCTTTACGATAAGCACAGCCATGTTCTGGACCAAATTCTACCCCGGGCCCAGACAAGGAGAAATGGGCAATAGACGACGAGAGAAACAAGGGCACTGCACCGGTCAGGTCACGTTGAGCCGCAAATGATATTTATTTATTTATTAATAAGGGTTTCTTTAAAGTAGTTAGTACATACATTTAAATAAAGTTACATGTTATGATACACTCCTACTTGATGCCCTTATATTACATTAAGATTATCTTTTTAATTCAAATATAACAATAATTATTTCGTACTTAGTATTAAACTATTGGTTGCCATCTTATTTTTATAATATTATTATATATTCTGTTAATCAATAAGAAATCGTTAGTTAGGCCTTATATAATATTTCATAGAGAACATACAATTTTAACAATTCATTCAATAACGCTAATACTAGTCTATATCTAATATAAATATATTGCCAAGTTATTAATATGATTTAATATAATTTTATCTTTGTACACATACGTCTGATCATAAGGTTACAATACTTTACCAATAGAAGTGTGCTATCCGATTTGCATCGGGTTTCCTAAAAGAACGTTTTAAATTCACAAATAATATTTTTTAGCATGTATTTGAACTTAATTCCACCTCTGTGATGATATATATATATATATATATATATATATTATATATATATATATATATATATATATATATATATATATATATATATATATATTGTTTTGTCTTAAGCTTTCGTGATCCATGGTTAATGTTTTAAGTATCTTTACGGTAAATAATCACGCACAGTATTATAAAAAAATTAACTTTAATCCCAACGTTTCAGAAAAACTATGTTTCCATTTTCAAGGGAAGGTTAAAAACAAAAATTCAATAAAACAACAACAGCATTATAAAAATAAACAAATAGAAACAAAAAACACACTACCTTGCAAACATAGAAAATTACAAAGATCCAATTGCAGTGAACCTAAAATCAAATCACTTGGTTGCATTGTGAGTGTGACTTCTTGTTACCATTCTAGCAGGCCTATCGCTGTCTTCATGTCTTGGTACCACAGGCGGCTCAGTCTCATACTTTTCAAGAGCTGCAGTATGACTTCTAGTCATTCTGCTGGATTCCAAATTTCTAGACAAGATGGTTGGGTCCGTCCGGACCGTCCCACGTTCGTCTAGAACTGCAGGCACTCTATCAGCCGCTATACCGCTTTCTTTGACTAACCTCTCAATCAAAGCAGGCTTCCACGATTGAGCCAAACGCTTGCCATCGTCTCGTTTGTTAAGATTGAGTGGGCGCTTCTCAATTTCCACTGCCTCTCTGACGATTCGACTAGATAGATGGCTTACCATGGCAAGAGGCCTCATTCCGTCAAAATCAATGGAATGACCCTCCTTCTAACAAACGAGACGATGGCAAGCGTTTGGCTCAATCGTGGAAGCCTGCTTTGATTGAGAGGTTAGTCAAAGAAAGCGGTATAGCGGCTGATAGAGTGCCTGCAGTTCTAGACGAACGTGGGACGGTCCGGACGGACCCAACCATCTTGTCTAGAAATTTGGAATCCAGCAGAATGACTAGAAGTCATACTGCAGCTCTTGAAAAAGTATGAGACTGAGCCGCCTGTGGTACCAAGACATGAAGACAGCGATAGGCCTGCTAGAATGGTAACAAGAAGTCACACTCACAATGCAACCAAGTGATTTGATTTTAGGTTCACTGCAATTGGATCTTTGTAATTTTCTATGTTTGCAAGGTAGTGTGTTTTTTGTTTCTATTTGTTTATTTTTATAATGCTGTTGTTGTTTTATTGAATTTTTGTTTTTAACCTTCCCTTGAAAATGGAAACATAGTTTTTCTGAAACGTTGGGATTAAAGTTAATTTTTTTATAATACTGTGCGTGATTATTTACCGTAAAGATACTTAAAACATATATATATATATATATATATATGTTTATTGAAAGTAGATAAATCAGTTTGTATAGTCTGTTTGATTTTTAAACTGTTTTCTTGACAATATTTTCTTTGTTTATTGTTCAAAAATGCGCGTTCAACATTAGGTCTTAATACATAACTTTAGTTTAGATTTAGTATGTTTGGATTAAGGGCGCGTCAACCGTTAGTTCAAAATACACCACTTAGACCTAGTGGAAAGAAGGGGAGAAAAGGCGTGTTCTCACGTCGTGGTCGTCATCATCGTCATCAGGGTAGTCAAAGGGGAAGAGGTACCGACCCCCGACGACGATCACCATACCACGCCTTTAGTTTCGGGAAGTATTACCTCCCTTCATCCCTTAAATTCATTTTTAAGACTGGCAGAGCCACATCTCTGGGCCAATTCTACTACGGACCTAGACTGTGTTTTCTTATTGTATGAAATAAAACAAAATAATAAATGAAAAATAATTATTTATATTTGGAAATAAGGAAACATTAGTGTTTTTGAAGAAGAACGCGTGAGTTTTACTAGAATCTAAAGAATCTGACAGAATCTAACTTTCTTCGGGGAGTAACATTCTCCTTGTTCGCGAGATGAACTTCCTGCCCCCAAGACTTTTATTATTAGCTCACCCAGGTTTGGGGCCAAATTCAACCCTGGTTTTTTGGTTATTTGGATTAAGAGCGCGTCAACCGTTCGTCTTATTGGGAGTGTTTGATGCTTATATTTTTGCTAGATAGAATATTACTCTTTCCTCGATTTGTTTTTGTTAATATGGAATCAGAAACGACATGACAGGACAAGTTGAGAATCCAGTGCGCTTCAACCTGGTAGGTCATATTTCGCCGCTGTTTGTCAATTTGAAAATTGAATTTGTTGTTTGTTTGCCGTTATATTATTTGAAATAAATTTAATAATAAATGTTTTTTAAATATTCGTTTAAAAAAAAATAATTGTGTTTTAGTGCGCGTCAACCGTTAGATCATAACGCACCACTCTAGCCTAGGGGATGTGGGGAGGAAAGTCATACTTTGCGTCAATCCCAAACTGGGGACTCACATAACAGAAAACAATATTTATATACATTTGAAACCAGGGTGCTCCACCCAGGTAGGTCCTATTGGGCCACCTATTTCAGTTTATAAATTGAGTTTCTAGGGTTTGACTTATTATAGATTTCGAAGTTTCATAAAAATTACAGTCAATATTCACAGAAGAATTAAGTATAAATATTTGTTCAATACAAAATCAATTTTAATAAGGGCGCGTCATCCGATTGGTCACAATACGCCACTCTAGGCTAGGGGATGTGAGAATAAAAGTCCCATTTTGGTCAGCACCGGGTTCGGGTAGAGGGTTGAAAGGTAAAGTGTCTTGCAGCCTACGACGACGTGAGAAACTAGGGCGTTTCAACCGGTTAGGTAACATTGCGCCACCTGTGATATTGTTACTAATAAATTGAGTTTGTTGTGTAATTGGTTATCTTTGAGATATTTTGATTAAGGGCGCGTCAACGTTAAGGTCATAATGCAACACTCAACACATTTTGATTCGTCAATAAGAACTTGTCATTGTACCTTACACTTTCTAGATAGACTTAAAGTCCTCTTCTTAGTTAGGTCTACGTTGATATAGTACAGGCCACTGTTTTTAATTCTTAAAAACAAAACAAAAACATGCCCTACCTAGGCCTACAAAGCCTACTAATTGTTAATTTTTCTCTTCCAAGTGCACACATTTTTGGAGACAAAATATTATTTCTACGGAGTATTGGACATGAAAGAGAGTGCCTCTAAAGATGAAGTAAAGAAGGCTTACCACAAATTGATACGCGAATACCACCCAGATAGAAACAAAAACGACGGGGCGGGGGACATGTTCATGCGTCTTAGGGAGGCACACACGAAGATCGTGCTACAAAGGGAAGAGGTGGGACCAACAGAAGGAATGTTAGCTCCTATACTGAACTCGCTGAACGAAGTGGCAAGAAGAGTGTTTGGATCCAGTTCGGGCAAACAGGTAACCCCGTAACACGTGACATTTTTCCTTCACTACAAGAGGTTACCCAGGGCTGCTCAAATAATGAAGTAATACCAAAAAAAGTTGATAAATCTAAAGGGTGCTGCAACCGGTTAGGTCATATTGCGCCGCCTGTGATAATAAAAGTTGATAAGATGTATTAATGGTGTGTTTGATGTTAAAATTGTTTTCAAAGTGTATAAATAATAAATAAAATGTTGATGATGACAGTTATAGCATAACATCAGTAATGAATATGAATTAAAATAAATAAATAAAATTAATGTGTATGATGTGAATAAAATAGATTACTATGGATGAGAAATTTAGGAAGTTTGTCTCCGTTATCATATGATAGAAGATCTTCATATGATTGGGAGAGGTCAAATTGCATGCACAAGGCATCATATTTGATACATTCTGCTATTAATGATGTACGGTTTAAGGTACATCACATGTGTCACATCTGGGAAAAACCTTATCTCTGGATAAGAGATATCCGTGAGTTAGGCGTGTGTGGTCTATACGAAGTCTAGACAATACCACCTCTTCTCTACGTTAGAGTCGAGACGTAGGTGGACGAATGTTTTAGTTAGTGTGGGCATCACACTACGCAATTTATTATTTTGAAACACATCCGAAGATGCTTGTCGCAAATCCAACAATCTTTGCTTGAATCCACTCTTGACATCTGGAACGGGAACTAGATTGAAATCAACGTCGCGACGTTGGGAAGCTTCCTTAGCAGCCCGATCAGCGTGTTCATTTCCCTCTATGCCCACGTGTCCAGGTATCCAGCAAAACTCTATTATATAAACTTTAAGAAAATAGTTTTTCTAAATAGAATTGGATGTCTTGTACCATATGATGACTTGAATACATAAGTTTTAACGCTTGAAGTGAACTTAAGCTATCTGAACTCAAAAGGTATTCTCCATAACGTCAATGTATAATGTATTTGAGACCTTCACTAATGGCGAAAAACTCTGCATTGAAAACTAAACACACGTCGCTTAGCCTGAAACGTTCAGTTAAGGTAGAGCAATCAAAGGCACTTCAAGCCTTGTTGTCAATTTTGGAGCCATCTGTGAATACCAAAGTAAACCTTTGATGTTCATGGCAAATCGTTCTCAAGTTAATTTTGAACACACTATCGCAAGTAGAGTTATTATCAAAACGACAACGGTCGAATATAATAATCGGCTTTAGTGTAAACCAGGGCGGGTTAATGCTTAAAACAAAATTAAAAACTTTTGGCAGATTAAATTCTAAACAAAATGCAGAAAGGGGCAACGAAATACATTAATATTGTCACGAGCGAAGTCATAACATTGACGCGAGTGAACAATGCTGCACCCAACGATCCATTAAGGCCACGAGTAATTCATATGATACATCATTTCACAACACAAGTAATGTTTCCCGAAAGGCATCTGTGCATGGTTTTTAACTTGTTGGGCCCAGATCTGTTGAAAATGCTCCGGCATCACACTACACTGTAATACCAGAGTCGATAACGAAGTTTCCCCTTTGAAGAGGTCCCCTTACTCCCAAGTCAAAACGGAATCTAACGTCCTGCGCGCTGAGGGCGGCTCAAATGTGAAACTAATAAAAGCACTGCATGCTAATACGGTCAGTAGATTATCGATGTGAAGTGACGCTGAAACCAACAAATGATAGACGAAACGTCAAACTTCAATTTTATTTCAATCATATTAGCCCTGGGCTCTTTTTGGTTTATTTGGATTAAGGACGCGTCAACCGTTAGGTCATAATGCACCACTCTAACCTAGGGGGGGGGAGAGGAGGAGAAGCCATGCTAATCAGAACCAGCCACGGGTAAGAGGAGGAAAGAGGGGTTCTCACGTCTCGGTCGTCATTGTCTTCGTCATCGTTCGTGGGGTCATTGTCGTCATTGTCGTCGAGGGTCGTCAAGGCAAGGTCCCCGACGACGATTGCCAGAGCTCGCCTCTATTTTCGGGGAGTAAAATACTACCCTTCATTCTAGCTGATGTTTGCGAGGTGGACTTTTTCTCTTGAATCGCCTTTTACGATTAGCAGAGCCATGCTCTGGGCCAATTCTACCCCGGGCCCAGAGTCTTTTAAAACGATTACGTTTGATTTGTTATTGTACTTCAAAGTGTTGCGCAGGCGTCACTGACATTTTTGTGCGAAATCAATCGAGATATGCCTAGGTCTACTACATCAGAAATATCCTCATCAATTAAAAGAGTTTGCTTTATTCGAAAACATTCGCCAACATTCGATCGTATTTAATATTTTGACGTTTCACGCCATTTGTCGTCATCGACTGTTAACTATCAGTAGAAAAGTGAAGTAGTTTTATTGAAGTAGTTCCATCAATCGTCACACAGAGTCACGCTGAACGTTAGATTCTAAACGCCAAAAAACGACTTTTTATTTAACCCAGGGCGGTATAAGGAATTGGAGGACCTCCCCAACGGGGAAACTTCTTTATCGACTCTGGTAATACCAAGGACTCGACACAAACTGAGTGAAACAGATACCACGCAGATGCTCGAGGGCTGGACTACTTACATTACAAATGCGGTCTGATGCTCACTGGCGCCAAACTTGAGAACATGGCGTGCGTGAACGCACACCAAGGAGAACCGTTGTTTAATATAAAGATTGTGGATTTGGGTTTAGCCAGCATTGATACCGGCCGCAACCAGGGATATGAAATTCTAACACGTCCGAAAAGGGCACCAGAGGGCACGTGAGAAACTAGGGCGCTTCAACCGGTTAGGTCATATTGCGCCACCTGTGATTTTGAAGTTGAGTGAAATGAGTTAATGGTGTGTTTGATGATTACATTGTTTTCTAAGTGTATATATATAAGAAAAGTAAATGATGATAGTATTATAGCAAAACAAAAGTTATTTATGTGATTGGAAATAAATAAATAAATAAATAAAATAAATGTGTACTATGGAAATTAAATTTTGTTAAATATATTACTTTGGATGAGAAATTTAGAAAGTTTGTCGCCGTTACCTAATATGATAGAAGTTCTTTATATGATATGGGAGAGATCAAATTGCGTGCGTAAGGCATCATCATATGAGGTACATTCTGCTAGATATGATGTACGGTTGAAGGGTCATCACATGTGTCACATCTGGGAACAACCTTTTCTCTGGTTAAGAGATATCCGTGAGTTAGATGTGTGGCCTATACGAAGTCTAGACAATACCACCTCTCCTCTATGTGAGAGTCGAGACGTAGGTCGACGACGACGTGAGAAACTAGGGCGCTTCAACCGGTTAGGTCATATTGCGCCGCCTGTGAATGAAAGTAAATGAGAAGAGTTAATGCAGGTATGTTTGATGATTAGATTGATTTCTAAGTGTATAAATAACAAAATTAAATTGAAGATGAAGAAAATAATAGCAAAATAAAAGTTATGTATGTAAATGAAAATAAAGAAAAATCAGAAATGTGTATGAAGTTACTTAAAGTTTGTTAAATAGATTAATTTGGATGAGAAATTTGGAAAGTTTGTCGCCGTTATCATATGATAGAAGTTCTTCATATGATTGGGAGAGATCAAATTGCATGCGCAAGGCATCATATTTGGTACATTCTGCTAGCATATGATGCACGGTTAAAGGTACATCACATGTGTCACATATGGGAATAACCTTTTCTCTGGTTAAGAGATATTCGTGTGTTAGGCGTGTGTGCCCTATACGAAGTCTAGACAATACCACCTCTTCTCTACGTGAGAGTCGAGACGTAGGTGGACGAATTTTGTTAGCCAATGTGGGCATCACACTACGCAATTTGTTATTTTGCAACACATCCCAAGATGCTTGTCGCAAATCCAACAATCTTTGCTTGAATCCACTCTTGACATCTGGAACGGGAACTAGATTGAAATCAACGTCGCGACGCTGGGAAGCTTCCTTAGCAGCCCTATCAGCGTGTTCATTTCCCTCTATGCCCACGTGTCCAGGTATCCAGCAACAACTCTATTATATAACCCTTAGAGGTTAGTTTTTCTAAATAGAATTGGATATCTTGTACCAAATGATGACTTGAATACATGAGTTCTATAGCTTGAAGTGAACTTAAACTATCTGAACACAAAAGGTATTCTCCACAACGACAGCGTAGAATGTATTTAAGAGCTTCACGGATGGCGAATAACTCTGCAGTGAAAACTGAACACACGTCGCTTAGCCTGAAACGTTCAGTTAAGGTGGAGCAATAAAAAGCACTTCCAACCTTGTTGTCAATTTTGGAGCCATCTGTGAATACCAAAGTAAACCTTTGATGTTCATGGCAAATCTCTCTAAAGTTAATTTTGAATACACTATCGCAAGTAGAGTTTTTATCAAAACGACAAAGGTCAAATATAATAATCGGCTCTGGTGTAAACCAGGGCGGGTTATTGCTAAATACAAAATTAAAAACTTGTGGCAGATGAAATTCTATAAGATTAAACAAAAGTTTACATCTTAATCCCGTTGGAAGAGATGCCTTGGGTTTGTTATCAAAGTGTCTGACATATGTCGTGTTAAAAACATTCCGATTTGCTGGATGGTTAGGCATAGCTTTAATTTTCATTACATAAGTACCCATCAAGAGGTTTCTCCGTTCTGCCAAGGAGGACACACCTGACTCGGCATACAAGCTGACTACCGGGCTTGTTGCACCAAGAGCAATACGAAGACCACAATGGTGGACAGTGTCTAGAAGTTTAAGGGTTATGTTACTTGCTGAAGAGTATACGAAACATCCATAGTCCATCTTGGAGCAAACTAGAGATCCGTAGATTCTCAACATGCGAGTCCTATCTGCACCCCACGATGTATTACTGAGAACTTTCAATAGGTTGATTTTCGGTGGACGAATTTTAATAGTCAATATGGGCATCACACTACGCAATTTGTTATTTTGCACCACATTCCAAAATGCTTGTCGCAAATCCAACAATCGATGCTTGAATCCACTTTTGACATTTGAAACGGAAACTAGAAGAAATCATGGTCGCGGTGCTGGGAAGACTTTCTTAGCAGCCCGGTCAGCGTGTTGATTTCCTCTATGACCACGTGTCCAGGTATCCAGCAAAACTCTATTATATAACCCTCACATTTTTTAAATTTATTTGGACTAAGGACGCGTCAACCGTTGGTCATAATGCACCACTCTAGCCTAGGGGATTTGGAGAGCAGGGTCCCATGCTGGTCAGAACCAAGCCACGCGTAAGGGGAGGAAGAGGGGTTTCTCACGTCGTGGTCGTCATTGTCTTTGTCATCGTTCGTTGTGTCATTGTCATCGTCATCGAGCGTTCGTCAAGGGAAGGGTCAAGGTCCCCGACGACGGTTGCCAGAGCTCGCCTCTAGTTTCGGGGAGTAATATACTCCCGTAGCTGATGTTTGCGAGGTGGGCTTTTACTCTTGAATCACCTTTAACGATTAGCAGAGCCATGCTCTGGGCCAATTCTACCCCCGGTTCAGACGGTTGATTCGGATTAAGGGCGCGTCAACGGTTAGATCAGATTATGGCGCCTGTCATTTTGAGTTAATAAATTTTGTTTGTTGCGTTTGATTTCTTAATTGCTTTCACTGTATGCTTGGGATGTTTTGACACAAGGGCGGTAGGTCATAATGCGCCACTTAACCTAGGAGATATGTGGAGAAAAATCCCTTGGTGGGGAAGAAAACGAGAGGTTTGCTCACTTTGGGGTCGTCATCGTATTGGACATCGGTCGTATTCTAGTCGTCATCGTCGCCGTCGAGGAAGTCATCAAGGAAAGGGAGGGCGGGGGGGGGGGGGGGGGGGGGCTTCGACGAGAGGCGGGAGGACAGTTATATTCTCAATGTGTGCCACACAACATTGTTTGTTTGTTTGCATCACACCACATGATGCCTGTCGTTTATCAAAAGTCTTTGCTTGACAGAAGTGACGACAACGTGGGAAGTTGGGGGGCTTCAACCAGGTGGGTCTTATTAGTCCGCCTTAAAAATGTTAGGTTTTAAAATGATTTTGATGTTTTTGTTTATGTATTGTCCTCCCTCGGAATTTCATTTCATAACATGAGCTTAAATTTATTTATTTATTTTATTGAAAAGATAATGAGTAGGCACAAGAACACATTTTAAAAGTTTTTTTGGATTAAGGACGCGTCAACCGTTAGGTCATAATGCACCACTCTAGCCTAAGGGGGTTGGAAAGGAGGGGTCCATTCTTGTCAGAACAGCCACGGGTAAAAGGAGGAAGGGGGGTTTCTCACGTCGCGGTGGTCATCGTCTTTGTCATCATTCGTTGTGTCGTTGTCATCGTCGCCGGTGGTCGTCAAGGGAAGGGGGCATGGTCCTGGACGACGATTGCCAGAGCTCGCCTCTAGTTTTGGGGAGTAAGATATTCCGCTCTTTCTAGCTGACGTTTGCGAGGTGGACTGTTTCTCTTTAATCGCCTTTTACGATTAGCAGAGCCATGCTCTGGGCCAATTCTACCCCGGGCCCAGACGGAGTGTGAATCTCAAATCTACATTTTGACACTATTCGAAATTCCGATACAGTCCACAGCCGCGAACGACCCAACGCACCTTGGCAGTGGCCCACTTCCGGCACTGGCCCCTCGTAAACAACGGTACCAGGGACCTTCCGGTTTGTTAAATCCCAAGAACTATAGCTAGAGAGTATTCTGTCAAATTTTCAGCCCTCTAGCTGGGCGTTAAAGGGTAGAAAATTAAGCGTCAACTTGACAATTTTTCGAAGGGATTTGGTGGAGGTGCCGGGTCCGAGGTAAATCGCGAGTTTCAAAAACGAATTTTGCTTTCGTAAAAATTGAGTTAGGAATGTGAAATTTCACACGCGCACACGATTCGTCAAGTTACTAATATGAAAGAAAGGTTTTGCTCCCGGCGCCGCGACGCCACGCGACGCCTGGCGTCGGTGCAAAGAAGGGCCCTACCTGGAGGCGTCCCCCATGGCAAATCCAAAACACACGGTAGACGAGGGTATCGTGTCAAAGTTTCAGATCCCTAGGTGCTCGGCAAGAGTAGAAAGACCAAGAGTGTAAAATTCCGAGTGAATTTGGTGGAGGTGCCGGGTCCGCAGTAGTTAGAGAATCTTATTTCACACTTGTACGTACGCCAGGGCTCGAACCGCTGATCTCAGAGAAAAGTTTATTTGATAGAGAAGCCTTGTTTTTTGGGGGGATTAAGGACGCGTTAGAAGTTAGAGAAAGCCACATTTTCAGCAAGGCCGTCAAGCTGATACACAAGATAAGCACAATCCTCTGGTTGGATGCTGTGAAACTAAGCAACCCTTGTATATAACCAATGGCTAGAATGCTGGCCAGCAGTAAGTATTGGCTGAAATTATAAAATTGTGCTGTTACTAAATCCTTTCTCTATGTGGTGCAATTAAGGTTTAATATTATAAGGTATGTGGGTCCGCAGTATTAGTGGCTAATGCTTATTTAATGGCGGCATTTACTCGCCATGTCACGGTGTCGTCATCGGCCCTTGCGACATTTTATAGACGTGACAGCGCCGGCCGTCACCCCATCGCAGCCTGCTGACACCGCCAACCGTCAGCGTTATCAGACGAAGCTGACACCGCCAAATGAAAAGAGACGACATAGAAAGTATACGACATGAGAAACTAGGGCGTTTGAAACGGTTAGGTCATATTGCGCCGCCTGTGATATTGAAACTTGATGAGATGTGTTAATAGGGAACCTAAGTTTTGAAGGCGGGAAGGAAATTGGTTCTCTCTGGTCTCAGCGCCCATAAGAATTAGCATGGTACGAAAATGTAACTCGCCGTATCTTTTGACTCGCGCAAAAGAAATCTAAACCAATAACATCACAAGATGCACAAGTAAATTTAAGAAAAAAAAGTAAAGAAGATGATGGCATTCTACTTTGCTCGATGACGCTTCCTAAATTCAAACTATTACGAGTTAAATGGACCCATGTTTCCGCGCTGTCGCAAATGTACTCTGACTGAGCGGCAACCTAAGCGAGACGCAGCCACGTTGTGTGCAGCTGTGGCATCCTCGCATACCACGCGCCTGTCCATGGTTGCTAAATGTACTTCGCATTCAAGATTTTGTTGGCACATTTTAGGATATTTTATTAGTAATGTATAATCTAGTACATCCCAGTGACCTCACAGTAGACACAAAGCAAGTTGGATACGAAATGTTATGTTGATGCCACAGACAAAATGTTTTTACGTGCTTTTTCATGAGCAGTTTGGAAGGTTTGGCAACAGTGTAAATGTAGAGTTCACTTCAACTCAAAATAAATGTCATTTATATTTGTGATAGATCAGAGTTATGTATATCCACGCAAAGAGGAAAGATTATAGTTCTTACAGTATGAATATAATTCCGGTCCGTGGTCGGGTTCTCGCGCTATCGCTTACGAAACATTTAGCACGGGTTAATCGCCTATACCACGCTGACCGGAGAGAACCGGACAACGCCCACTTAGGTTCCCTATGATGTTTACGATTAGCAGAGCCATGCTCTGGGCCAATTCTACCCCGAGCTCAGACGGGGGTAGGCGTTTGGTAAGCAAGTGGACTAAGACAATGTTTCATGCCCCCCCCCCTCCCCCCCCACCACAACCACCACCACCATAAGCTGACCGACACAAACACTCCGTTCCAAAAACATCCACCTCCCGGGGAACCACTATCATCTGGCTAAGCCATTATATGGCCAAAGTATTAATGACCGGTTGGCCAAAGTCTCCCAGATTGGGGCCCTCACTATCGCGCCAAGCTGATTCTGAGAAACAAACAGTAACCCTGAAACGAAGGCGACGTGAGAAACTAGGGCGCTTCAACCGGTTAGGTCATATTGCGCCGCCTGTGATATTGAAAGTTGATGAGATGTGTTAATGGTGTGTTTGATGATCAGATTGTTTTCTAAAATGATGACGATAGTAATAGCTAAACAATAAATAAATGAAAGAAATGTGTAGATTAATATGAAGAGGTTTTTAATCAACGATTGTTATTAAATAAATATTTCATGTCTAGACAGAATAATATATTTGAAGTTCTAAAAGTTTGACCTGTTATCAACAGAGAGAGACTTGAGGGAAAGCCAAAAATATATTGGACAGTGCCAAATGACACACAAGTAAATCAAACAACATTGAAAAAGATTTTTTGGTTTATTTGGATTAAGGACGCGTCAACCGTTAGGTCATAATGCACCACTCTAACCAGGGGGGAGGGGGTAGGGGCCCATGCTCGTCAGAACCAGCCACAGGTAAGGGGAGGAAAGGTGGGGTTCTCACGTCGCGGTCGTCATTGTCTTCGTCATCGGTCGTAGTGTCGTTGTTGTCATCGTCGTCGAGGGGTCGTCAAAGGAAGGGGCAAGGTCCCCAACAACGATTGCCAGAGCTCGCCTCTATTTTCGGGGAATAAAATACTACCATTCATACTAGCTGATGTTTGTGAGGAGGACTTTTTCTCTTGAATCGTCTTGTACGATTAGTTTTTTATTTTTATTATTATTATTATTATATTTTTTTATTATTATTATTATTATTATTATTATTATTATTATATATTATTATTATTATTATTATTATTATTATTATTATTATTATTATTATTATTATTATTAAGGACGCGTCAACCGTTAGGCCATAATGGGTGGGGGAGGAACAGTCCATGCTGGTCAGAAGCAGCCACGGGTAAGGAGAGGAAGGGGGGTTCTCACGTCGCGGTCTTCACCGTCTTTGTCATAGTTAGTTGTCTCATTGTCATCGTCGTCAAGGGGTCGTCGAGGGAAGGGGGCAAGGTCCCCGACGACGATTGCCAGAGCTCGCCTCTATTTTCGGGGAATAAATACTACCATTCATACTAGCTGATGTATGCGAGGAGGACTTTTCTCTTGAATCGCCTTGTACGATTAGTTTTTTATTATTATTATTATTATTATTTCTTTTATTCACCAATATGAACATTACATAATGGGTATTTAAGAGCTTTCACCAGAGATGAACCACACCCCTAAGGTGAAACCCCTATTACAACACAATTCAAACATACATGATATTAAAAAATACAATACATACAAGAAATAACTGAAACAATGTCTTCATACTAAAACTTTGCGTAGTATATGGGCGGTTCCTAATAATGCTGCCTTTTGAAGCTCTGGAGTCCAGTGATTGCCAGAGATATGTTGGAGGTTCTCTTCAAAACTTCTTCCAATTGTCCCACAAGCTCCAATTATAATGGGAACAACCTTACAACTGACATTCCACATTCAATGAATTTCTATTTTGAAGGTCTCGATATCTTGTGCGTTTCTCTGCTTCCTTTAATACTATGTTGCGGTCTGATGGAATAGCTACATCGATGATCAAACATTTTTGAGTCTCTTTGTTTTTAACAACAATGTCTGGTTTGTTGTGAAGAACCTTTCGATCAGTGATTATTTGCTCATTCCACAATATGGTCACATTACCATTGTCAACTACTTGCTCTGGTTTATGCATGTACCATTTGTCAGAAGTTTCGATGTTATAACTTCTACAAATGTTCCAATGCAAATATGCCCCAACCTTATCATGTCGATCAATGTATTCCGTTTTTGCTAAGACCGGGCATCCAGAAATAATGTGCTCCACGCTTTCTTCATAAAGCTTACACAAACGACACTTGTCATCTACTTCGAGTTTGAGAATTTTTTTTCGTAACTTTTTGTTCTTAAGGCTTTATTTATTATTTATTATATTTTATTTATTATTATTATATTATTATTTATTATTATTATTATTATTATTATTATTATTATATTTAATTATTATTATTATTATGATTATTATTATTATTATTATTATTATTATTATTATTATTATTATTATTATTATTATTATCATGCTTATTATTATTAAGGACGCGTCAACCGTTAGGCCATAATGGGTGGGGGAGGAACAGTCCATGCTGGTCAGAACCAGCCACGGGTCAAGGGAAGGAAGGGGGGTTTCTCACGTCGCGGTCTTCACCGTCTTTGTTATAGTTTGTTGTGTCATTGTCATCGTCGTCGAGGGGTCGTCAAAGGAAGGGGCAAGGTCCCCAAAAACGATTGCCAGAGCTCGCCTCAATTTTCGGGGAATAAAATACTACCATTCATACTAGCTGATGTTTGCGAGTTGGACTTTTTCTCTTGAATCGCCTTTCACGATTAGCAGAGCCATGCTCTGGGCCAATTCTACCCCGGGTTTAAACAGGGAAATGCCTACCACACTGGTAAAAGATCTATTACGTATATGTCTTTATTTATTTATTATATTTATTTTTTTATTTTTTTATTAATTTATCTAACGCCTATCCTATTCAGTTATAAAAACTGATTTACAAAGGAGGACGGACTTTGATCCGGACATAAAATGGGCCCTTTTCTTCACACCTTCTTGATGAAAAAAATTAATGTTAAATGTTTACAAGGCCCTATGTGGTAGAACCAACATGGGTTAGTTAAGTCTTTTTCCGGATTTTTTTTTTCGGATGTCTCCTTTCCAACTAGAATCTCCCCATTTCCATCCCAAAGAAAAAAAAATCAAACAAAGCTACCTGAGGCTTTATTTGAAGCTCCAGTAACCCTCGACAATATGATTAAAAATTATAAACCAAACAAAAAAAATACCAAGAATCTTGACACTGAAATGTTTTAAAGATAAAACAACATTTTTTAAAATTGCTGCAGCAATTGCAAAGACAATTCAGGGAGTAGCCATAGGTTAACGACTATTGGATAACGACGTGAGATACCATAGGCTAATTGAGGCGCATGTGATATTATTTAGGATAATAAATGGAATTGTTATAGTGTAAAGGGCGCGTCAACCGTTAGTTCATAATATAATACTCTAGCCTAGGGACTATGGGAGGAGAGGCCCATGCTGGTCCGTTTATTTTTTTGTTTTTGTTTATTTGGATTAAGGACGCGTCAACCGTTAGGTCATAATGCACCACTCTAGTCTAAGGGGGGGGGGGGGCGGGGTAGGAGGAGCCTATGCTGGTCAGAACCAGCCACGGTAATGGGAGGAAGGGGGGTTTCTCACGTCGCAGTCGTCATCGTCTTTGTACTCGTTCGTGTTGTTATTGTCATCGTTGCCGGGGGGTCGTCAAGGGAGAAGAGGGCAAGGTTCCCGACGACGATTGCCAGAGCTCGCCTTTAGTTTGGGGAGTAATATATTCGCCCACTCTTATACTAGCTGATGTTTGCGAGGTGGATTTTTCTCTTGAATCGCCTTTTGCGATTAGCAGAGCCATGCTCTGGGCAATTCTACCCGGGCCCAGACGGGGGAGGAACTTCTTTGTATTTTGACGTGAACTTATCCAATAGACAACAACTCTATACTTATTCTGCCCCAGTTGTACTATTCACTTCAATTAAATACTTGTTCGACATAAACTTCTCACTCTAAACATGTAAAACTTAATAAATACTTTCACGAAGTCTTCGATGTGCTGGCCTGATCGAATATAACAAAAACGTAAACAAAACAAAACTCCTTCCTTAGCAACCAAATAAAATATAATGCAAAGCCACCTGAGAGCTTAGAATGCAGATCATTGTAATAACGTGTCAAAGAGTTTAGAATTACACGGATCTTATAGGCCACGTAAATTCAGAGATAGAATGATGACGACGACGTGAGAAACTAGGGCGCATCAATCGGATAGGTCATAATTCTGCCGCTTTTGATATTTTAAGATAATAATTTGAGTTTTTTGTGGTTGATGATTATATTAAGGTTACCTTAAGTTTTTGGATAGAGAAGAGTAAAATATATAGAGGTGATAGGATAGCAAAAGAAAAATTATTGTTTCGAATGGAAAAAAGGAAATGTGTTTATGTGAATTAAATGTTTAAAAAAAAATTGTGTGAGAGATTTAGAATATTTGTCACAGTTTTTAGATTAAAATTAAAGTTCGATGTATGATTGGTAGATATCAAATTGCTAGCGATAAGCCTCATTACATAATGTCCATTCTGCTATTACATATGATGCACGGTTAAAGATACATCTTTTGTGTCACATCTGGGAACAACCTTTTCTCTTTTCAGGAGATAACTGTGAAGAAGACGTGTGGGGCTGTTTCAAATTCGGGACATTAACCTCCTTCCTACAGTAAGTTAGTTAGTGTTATATTAGGGCAATCAACAGTAGAGTTATCAGTGCCCATGTCAAGTGTATAGGAATCTTCAAAACAAAATTCCATAAGTGTGGATTACCACCATAATGTATACTTCTTTCCGAGGGGAGAAACGTTAGGGGAGACGTGGAATAGAGCCAAGAGAGACTGCGACGTGAGAATCTAGGGTGCATTTAACCAGTTAGGCCATATTGCACCACCTATGATATTGTAAGAAAATAAAGCGATTATTGTGTTTCATATTTATATTGATTTGTAAGTGTAAAAAGGAAAAGAAAATTTTGAAATGATAGTAGTAAAAGTGATAGCAGAATACGAATTAATTCAAAATGATATGTGTTTGATGTGAATACAATTTGGTTAAACAAATTGCCTTATTTTTTTTTGTTCTAGCCGATGTTTTCGAGATGAGTTTTGTCTATGTTCTCGCCTTTTACGGACAGGGTAATACATGCATAAAAATGTAGGTTTTTCGGTTTATTTGAATTAAGAGCGGCGTCAACCGTCATGTCATAATGCGCCACTCTAACCTAGGGTGGCGGGGGAGGAGGGCCCCTCCTCCCCGCCACCCACCATGCTTTTCAGTACCAGCCATGGGTAGGGGAGGAAAGGGGGTTATAACATCACGGTCGTCAAAGTCTTTGTCATCGTTCGTGGTGTCATTGTCGTCATCGTCTTCGAGGGGTCGTCCAGGGAAGGGGGTAAGGTCCCCGACGATGATACTAGAACTAGCCTCTATTTTCGGGGAGTAAAATACTACCCTTCACACTAGCTGATGTTTGCGAGGTGGACGTTTTTTCTTGAATCGCCTTTTTCGATTAGCAGAGCCATGCTCTGGGCCAATTCTACCCCGGGCCCAGACGAGGGTATGAGACTTTTAGTTAATTTTGATTGAGGGCGCGTGAACCGTAAAGTCATCATATGCCACTCTAGCCTAGGTGGAATGAAGATAAGAATTCCATGTTGGTAAGAAACAGCTAGGGCAATTGCGATGAGACGATCTTGAGAACTCTTCAACCGGTTAGGTCATATTGCGCAGCCTGTGATATTGTTATTGTGTGTATGACGATTATATTTTGTTTTCCAAGTCTATTAAAGTCTATCAAAGTCGGCTGGCCATGCCTGACGCTTCACCCATGTTGTGTTCTTCCTCTTGCTTCTCTTATTCACTTTTTTCTTCCAAGTCTTCGCCCTAGTTCTAGACAAGTTTTCCTCGCTTCCCACCAATATCCTAGTTCAACTCTTCCCCAAGCTGAGTTGCATCTTTCCACGTGTTCTCTATCACCTCTTCCTAACTCAGTCTGGGTCTCCCTCGATTTCAAATAATAACAATAATGTTAAATCAATTATTCGATTGATCAATGAAAGATGTTGATCGGGAATTAAATAAGGTAAAGAAATAATCTTCGATGATTTGTTTTATTTGGTTTATCGCAGGATCTGGCCTTGGCTTCTCTCGTGTGAGCACATTAACCCGAGCCATACGTTACCCCTACTTTTCAGGTTTAGTTTATTTTATTTAAGGGCTCGTCAACCGTAAGGTCATAATGCGCCACTGTAGCCTAGGGGATATAAGGAAGAGGAGCCCATGCTGGTCAGAACCAGCCACGGGTAAAAGCAAGAAGGGGCGTTTCTTACGTCGCGGTCGTCATCGTCTTTGTCATCGTTTGTTGTGTCGTCGGAGAGGTCGTCGAGGGAAGGGAGAGGTGTTCCTGACGACGATTGCCAGAGCTCGCCTCTTGTTTTGGGGACATAGGGTTCTAGCTGATGATTTCGAGATGGAATTATTCTCTTTGCTCGCCTATTTCGATTAGCAGAGTCATGCTCTTGGTAAAAGTCCATCACGGGCCCAGTCGCAGAGCTAAAAGAAATTTTAAAGACAACGACGTGAGAATCTAGGGCGATAAAACCAGTCAGGTAATATTGCTCCGCAAGTGAATTGTTAGTAAATAAATAAGTTTGTGAACTATGTTCGAATTTAATATTATTTTGTTGGTTCATTTTGTATTGTTTATTGTTTATTTGGATTAAGGGCGCGTCAATTGTTTGGTGATAACGCGCCACTCTAGCCTTGGGGGATGTGGGGAGAAACTACCCTTGCTGGTCAGAACCAGCCACAGGTTAGGGTAGGAGGGGTATAACTTGGCGGTGGTTTGGTTTATTTGGATTAAGGGCAAAGCTCTGGGTAAAATAATGTGGATAGGAGAACACGACGACGTGAGAAACTAGGGCGCGTCAACTGGCTGGCTCACATTGTGCGGCTTTTGATATTATATTTTGTAAGTAATAAATTGTTTGTCTGTAAACGTTTAACCGTAAGGTTACAATGCACCCCTCTAGCCTAAGGGGGTGGGGAGGAGGGGCCCATGCTGGTCAGAACCAGCCAGGGGTAGGGGGAGGAAGGAGGGTTTCTCACGTCGCGGTCGTCATCGTCTTTGTCATCGTTCGTGTTATCATTGTCATCATCGTCGTCAAGGGGTCGTCAAGGGAAGGGGGCAAGGTCCCCGACGACGATTGCCAGAGTTCGCCTCTAGTTTCGGGGAGTAATATTCTCCGCCTCTTACTAGCTGATGTTTGCGAGGTGGACTTTTTCTCTTGAATCGCCTCTTCCGCTTAGCAGAGCCATGCTCTGGGCCAATTCTACCCGGGCCCAGACGGGGGGATAGGGGAGGAAGAGGAACGTTCTCACGTCGTGGTCGTCCTGGTATTTGTCATCGTTAGTGTTGTCATGGTAAGCAAAAGCCAAATTCTATCCCGGGCCCACAAGGGGAAGATTGGTTTATATGGATTAAAAGAGCGTCAACCTTTACGTCAAAATGCACTACTCTAACCTAGGATGATGTGGTTGGAAAGTCCCATGCTGGTCAGAACCAGCCACAGGTATAAGGGGAGGAAAGGGGGCTGTCATGTCGCGGTCGTCATCGACTTTGTCATCGTTCGTTGTGTCATTGTCATCGTCGTCGGGGAGGTCGTCAAGGGAAGGGGGATGTGTCCCCGGCAATGATTGCCAGAGCTCGCCTCTAGTTTCGGGGAATAATATACTCCTTTCTAACTAGCTGACATTTGCAGGGTAGACTTTTTCTCTTGAATCGCCTTGTACGATAGCAGAGCCATGCTGTGGTCCAATTCTACCCCGTGCCCAGACGGGGGCTGGGCCTTATCAGTTGATCACGTAACTAGATGTATAGTCCTTGTCACATAATTCGATGTTCCGCGATGCAAAACCTGGCGTCATAGGTTGTAAGGGGTGTTAAAACAACTTGGTCGTTTAGATTTATTAAATTAAAGGGCGCTTCAACCGTCAGGTTATAATGCACCACTCTAGCCTAAGGGATATGGGTAGCCGAGGCAAATTCAGGTCTGTACCAGAGACGGGTAGGTATTGGAAAGCGGGGGGGGGGGTTCTCACTACACGGTTGTCATCGTATTTCTTTAAATAAAATAATCATCATCGCCATCATAAAACTTTTCAACCAGCTCTTAGTCATCTTGACCTCCATAAAAATTCATGCATCAACAGATTGCAGCATTCATTTAATATGTTAAAACCCCTTCAAGGAACAGACATTGATCCCTACTCACAAAATATTTTTAAATTTAAATCTGTGATCACTCAAGCTTTAGGATATTAACATTATAATTTACTAACTAGCTTATTTCCATTAGTCTCTTCTTTAATATGCATTTTTCATTTCTTTCTTTTAAGAATATCTGTTATTAATCTTATTGTTAATAATTTTGATGGTTTCACATTAAAATTGAGGATTTCAAATATGTTTAAAAAGAAACATGTATTATTTTGAACATATTGTATATTTTAATGTCAATAAGTATATGTTTTCTATCTATAGGCTATGCTATGATTAACACTTGTGGAGTATTTGTACTCTGTTGTGATATGCATGATAATAATTAAATAACATCGTATCAAGATCAAAGAGTGTCCCACTTAGTTTTATAAGTGATTTTCAGTGGGGGATAGTAAACCAAAGCGACCAAGCCAACCCTGTAGCTGTAGGCCCCGACGCAATCGACTAGTGAGCGATAACCAACCAACCTATATATAGCAATCAGTGGTATGGACAGTGCGAACACCCGCGGATCAACGTCAGATTTAACAATGCCGATTCGGAACAACTTTGAATTTATTATGTGTCTCGTTACTAGGACGGCTCCAAAGTCACCGTTTACAAACTCCTAAGACAAGAACTGATATCAAACTAATCAAATCAGAGATTAAAAACTTCTGACTTTAACGGGAATCGAATTCTGGACCTTCTGCATTGGAGGCAGAGATGCTAACCACAAGACCAACAAGCCATTGTCGTCGTCATGGTCGTCGAGGAGGTCGTCAAGAAAAAGGGTTGTTGTCGCCGAAGACGATTGCCAGAGCTCGCCTCTAGTTCAGGGGAGTAATAAACTACCCTTCTTAGCCAGGTTTGCGAGATGGACTTTTTCTCTTTTCTCGACTTCATTTTAGCAGCTGAGCATCAGATAAAACGAGGACTTAGAAACCACGGTACTTACACCGGGTGGGTCATATTTCACTGCTTTTTGTACTTTAGTTAATTGAATTTGTTGTTTGTTTGCTTCTCTTTTATTTGATATAAGTTTAATAATAAAGAGATTTTCTTTTGATTTAGGACGCGTCAACCGTTAGGTCATAATGCACTACTCTAACCTAGGGGCGGGGAGGAGAGGCCTATGCTGGTCAGAACGAGCCACGGGTAAGGGGAGGAAAGAAGGTTCTCACGTCGCGGTCGTCATTGTCCTTGTCATCGTTCGTGGCGTCATTGTCGTCATCGTCGTCAAGGGGTCGTCAAGGGAAGGGGGCAAGGTCCCCGACGACGATTGCCAGATCTCGCCTCTATTTTTGCGGAGTAAAATACTACCCTTTATACCAGCTGATGTTGGCGAGGTGGACTTTTTCTCTTGAATCGCCTTTTACGATTAGCAGGGCCATGCTCTCGGCCAATTCTACCCGGGCCCAGACGGGGATAATCTTGTTGTTTTTTCTTTGGCGTCCATCTATGCAATATTTTATTCTCTATGCGCTCTATGATTGGTTCATTCTTATTAAAGTTAAGTTGACTACTAAGTTTAAGTTTGGGGTTAGCAAACTTAGGCCGCAGTTAGTATAAGTTGAAGTTTTAGTTTTATGCCATGACTCATGTTGTTTTCCATAAGACAACCCTAAAAGTTAGTGGATAAGTAAGCGACTAAGTTGGTTGGAATGGGCCTTTACGCTTTGAGTTCAACTATTGCACGACGACGTGTGAAACAAGGGCGCTTCAACCGGTTAGGTCATATTGCGCCGCCTGTGATGTTAAAAGATAATGAAATCAGTTAATGGTGTATGTTTATGAAGATTATATCGTTTGTTGAGTTTCAAAGTTAAAAAAAAATAAATTGGATTAAGGGCGCGTCAATCGTCAACGTCGAAGTCATCGTACGGAATATAACTAATTTGTTTGTTTATATTTTGCAATCGAGTAGTAATAATTCCACTCACCAGCACTGCTAAATCTTTGCTCTACTATGTTCTGGTGTGCACCACCTCCAGCCTAGGGGGTCGCAGTTAACTGTAGCTCAGACACTTACCTGCAACAACGAGAAAACACGAGTTAGGCACAAACAGTAGAACACAGTGGCGTATCCAAGAGAGGAGAAGGGGAATTCCTGGATACGCCACTGGTACAACATATTTTCGTATCTTAACCTTACGGCAACATGAGGATCTAGGGCGCTACTGCGCCTCCTATACGATATTTTAAGATAATAAAGAGTTAGTTTTCAATTAGAAGTTAGTTAATTTCCGTTCATACTATTGTTATTTGTAGGTTTTTTTTAAAGGTTTATTTGGCCAACCGCTGTAGTTTTTTTTGGTTTATTTTATTATTTTATTGCCACCAACAACAGAGTTACCTCCACAAGTGCGATGTAGGCATTACAAAAAATTAACTTATACTGAAGCACAAAAAATAAAAATGATGTCAAAAATCAAACAACATCTTAAAATGTCTCAGGTGCACAAAAGAACATTATACTTAACGAAATGCAAATAAAAAATAAACTATGACGATTATATGTTATAAACCTCAAGAACATATTTTGAAGAAATAGTTATTAAAACTTTTTTTCTCATGTTGCCGTAAGGTAAATATACGAAAATATGTTTTAACAGTGGTGTATCCAGGAATTCCCCTTCTCCCCCCTGGATACTTGGATTAAGGACGCGTCAACCGTTTGGTCATAATGCAGCACTCTAACCTTCGGGTAGTGGGGGGGGGGGAGGAGGGGCCTATGCTTGTCAGAGCCAGCCACGGGTAAGGGAAGTTAGTTATGCACAACTATCACTCGCCTATTGGTGCAAGAATATTTTCGTAACCGAATCTTACCGCACCTTGAGGACCTGGGGCGCTACTGAGCCACCTATACGATATTTTAAGATAATGAAGAGTCAATTTCCAATTAGAAGTTAGTTAATTAACGTTCATAGTATTTTGAGTTTTAGTTAATTTGTTATTTTTCAGGTTTATTCGGTCAACCGTTTTAGGTTAGTTATGCACAACTATATCTCGCCTTTTGGTGCAATAATATTCTCTTATCTGACACTACGGCAACATGAGGACCCAGGGCGCTACCAGCCACCTATACGATATTTTAAGATAATAAAGTCACTTTCCAATTAGTAGTTTGTTAATTTTCGGGCATAGTATTTTAAGTTTATTAGTTTATTCGTTTTTTTTTTTTTGTTTTGTTTATTAATTTGGAGTAAGGACGCGTCAACCGTTAGGTCATAAGCATAACTCTAGCCTAGGGATAGGGGAGGAAGGACCCATGCTGGTCAGAACAAGACATGGGTAAGGAAGGGGAGTTTCTCACGTAGCGGCGTCATCGGCTTTGTCTTCGTTCGTTGTGTCATTGTCATCGTCGTCGGGAAGGTCGTCAAGGGAAGAGGGCAAGATCCCCGACGACGATTTCCAGAGCTCGCCTCTATATTCGGGGAGTAATATACTACCTTTCTTACTAGCTGGTGTTTGCAAGGTGGGCTTTTTCTCTAAATCGCTTTTCACGATTAGCAGAGACATGCTCTGGGCTAATTTTACCCCAGCCCAGACGGGTAGAAAAAGTTTGAAAAAGGAAGAAAAAACATTTTTAAATATGATTATTTACTTATCACTGGTAGTCAAACCTGATTTTTTTTATTTAATATTATGCAATGAACGAGCATGTGTTCTTGCTACATATTATATACCGGGTCTGAAACCCTCAAATGTAGGATGATTGTAGTTGTACAACCAGGGGAGAAAAATGCGTTTTGAGTGGGTTGAGGAGAATCAAGAATGTAGAGATGACAGACATTCTGTCGTGATAAAGTACAATGCACGACAGTCAAGTACTTTGGTTTGTGGGCATGATTTACAGCTCGGATTGGGCCCGTGATTAAACACACTAAGCTTAGTACGTATTTGACAAGCACTTATTTATATTCCACAGTTTTACAAATCCCTCTTAACAGTCTCCGTCACACCCACACAGTCCAGTGCACGGGAGTTCGGCCTTGTTGCACTTACACCTGTTTCCCTGACAGTTCTTGGTACATTGCATGAAATGAGCTCCAAGCATGATGAAAGTGCATCGGGAAGTCTGTCCAATGCGGTTCATACAGCCATCATCCGTTCTGCTCCACCCCAGCAAGTTGGTGGCGGTAGCTCAGGATCTGCAATAACAGTCTCCGTCACACCCACACAGTCCAGTGCACGGAAGTTCGGCCTTGTTGCACTTACACCTGTTTCCCTGACAGTTCTTGGTACATTGCATGAAATGAGCTCCAAGCATGATGAAAGTGCATCTGGTAAGTCTGTCCAATGCGGTTCATACAGCCATCATCCGTTCTGCTCCACCCCAGCAAGTTGGTGGCGGTAGCTCAGGATCTGCAATAACAGTCTCCGTCCACCCACACAGTCCAGTGCACGGAAGTTCGGCTTGTTGCACTTACACCTGTTTCCTGACAGTTCTTGGTACCTTGCATGATATGAGCTCCAAGCATGATGAAAGTGCATCTGGTAAGTCTGTCCAATGCGGTTCATACAGCCATCATCCGTTCTGTAATAAATGAGGTTGAAGGACAAATACCGTGAAGGCCATGTGGGATTCGAACCCGCGTCCTCCGACTAACAATGTCATACGCTTTGGACCTGCGCCAAAACCGATTAGCTGCCGCGGACGGCTAGAAAGAGATTATCTTTATCGCATCCCAGCTCTCCCCCCCCACTTCTCACTAATTACCGGTACTGAAGTCCAGTTTCCAGATCCACAAGCGATACAAGATTTTTCACATTCTCATTCTCATAACACATTCCATAGAAAGGATCAATAATGCATATACGAATATTTGGGTGGTTTCATACATAGCCTGCATGTATGCGTCTGGTGTCTAATAGTGCACACTCAACCGTTCTCTAGTGCCACTCTTATCTTAGCATACAGCAGTGGCTGGTAGGCTGCCACGTGCGATGTGATAATATTATTATGCTGGATCAGCCGCGGTGGAAAGTTATTTCCATTATAAATAGTTATACGAAATTAATTATAAAACAATATAGAACACATGAATTTCCCCCCTTGCATTAGAATTATAGTAACTCTTTTCTTAATAAAATAATATTATTTGGAATTTACTATTAGAAACCTATTATAATTTTTGACACATGGCAATTGTAATAACTTACCTCGGCCGGGTCTCGAACCCAGAACCTCCGGCTCAACATACCGATACTCTTGCCAACTGTTCTATCGAGACTAGCAGACAAATATTCACTATTTCTCGATTTGGTTAGTCGGGAAAAACTCCCGTAGTATAGGTTCAAATCCCGGTCGGGGCGGACTTTTTTTATTTCTAAATTGTAGAAAATAAATAAAATATTCACTAGATTGCTATTTATTTTGCTTGTTGTGGAATAAGTTTGTCGCAATAATAATTACTACTAGCAATAAAAAATACTCATAATGAGTGAGTGTGGTTTCAAAACGAATTACTCCTGAGTCCTGACGGACCTGACTCAGATTCCAAGTCAGGCTCCCAGGAAAATTCACTTTTTAATTTCGATCTAAGTAGGCATATCGGTATTGGAAGTATTCATAGTATATTATTTGAATGATATAAACTTGCATTGATTTATATTTACGTGGGTAAAGAAAGTTGTTTATGGACGGCAATTTTCGTGTGAGACTGTACTACTTTTGCCCTTTTACAGCGTTTTCTAGGTCTATTGCGGTTTTGTTTGTATCTGCCAATTGTGTGACACTGACAGTTAGATCTACGTATTGTACTATTGACTATGTTTCACTAAACACAAAATCGCGCTAGTATTATAAACACGGTTTTTCTACCATCGACTAAAATTAGAACACATACAATACTAGATTCATTCACCGCAACGTACTCGTAAAAACTAGACAGTCACACGTCCAGTCCGCTCCCGACCGATGTGTGTATTCCCGTGTTATAACAGAGTCGAGCGCATGGCATGGCAACCTCGCGACCCGCTCAGTTAGCCTTGGCTGCCGCTACACAGCGACAGATGACGGCCGGAATCTGGAGCTGAGTCGCCTGTTCTTGCAGCGTCTTGGGGGAATCAGTCACACTCAACGAGTTTTTATCGTAGGACCGTCAAATGACTTCTGATACCTTAAGAAACGTTCAATGAAGCAAATGAAGTAGCCTAATCTGGTATGCCTCACGAAATTCAAGTGAAAAACAATTAAAACACTTCGTGTTATTTGTTGTGAAATTTTCACCAAAATTCAAAAATTCATATAAAAACAAGTTACAGAGATATTTGAATAAAGTTACCTTCAAACGCTGCTAAAAACGTACATAGTTGTTGATAAAACAAAAATCTAGGTTCTAAACCAAATGATCTCTGAGCTGGTTTGATTCCCATTTTTAACAATAAAATTCAACAAAACATGTCCAAAATTGCCCAAAATTTTCCGCCACTGTGAAAAAAACACGTCAGTAGGCCTTAAACGAGATATACTTTGTGTGTGTACACATATATTCTTAGTTAGCCAATATGAGTCGAGTCTAGGGATTCCCCTTAACATAATTTTGAAATGTATATTACGCAGTGTAGTCCATTATCTGTGACAATACTGTTAATCCTGTCAAATAAGAATGTTTGGAGGAAAAAATTGCGATGTCGCTGAATTTTTGCAGAGACCTTCCTTAAATGATACTTATCAACATACTAAAACTCCCCTACAATCGGACTGGAGCTTCGGCCGCCATATTGGAAAATAGCGGCCAAAAGGTGTTTGTTATCGAATATCTCCGAATTGGTTTGAGATAGACAAAATATCTCAATGGCAAAAATATTCCCCATTCAATTCCCTACAAAACAGGTGTCTTCTATAGTTTTGGTAGGGGCAACGGTTACGTCACAAAATCGTGGTTGATCTGTTGCTTATTGGAGTACCAGCTTATTTCCAAATTTTCACGCCCCAGCATCAAACAATGCCCGGTAAATCCGTAAGAAATCGATTTAAATACAAAAGGACTTTTGTACGGGGTTCATTAAAGCTTCCATTAGTATTTTAAAAAATCAGTTCTGCAAAATCGGATTTTGCATTTACCCGGAATTTGGATTTTTCCAATGTTGGCATTTCCTAAAAATGCCATATTTTACTGTCCATTATTAAGCACTCAGTAGCATTTGAGGAAAATTCTTTCTACGCACATTGAAATGACTTATTTAATGATCCGATTACAACCAAAGTTTAAATTCAATATGGCTTCTTATTCCTTATATTCACAATATGAATACTGTTTTCGTGCTGTTTTTACACTCTTTTTGTTACATAATTCACTTTGATGTTGTGGATATAAGGAATTAGCAGCCATATTGGATTTAAACTTTGGCTGTAATCGGATCATTATTTAAGTCATTTCAATGTGCGTACCAAGAATTTTTCCTCCAATGCTATTTAGTGCTTATAATGGACAGTCAAAAAGGGCATTTTTGAGGAAATGCCAACAATGGAAAAAAACAAATTCCGGGTAAATGCAAAATTCGATTTCGCAGACCTGATTTTTAAAAATACTAATGTAAGCTTTTATGAACCCCGTACAAAAGTCCTTTTGTATTTAAATCGATTTCTTACGGATTTACCGGGCATTGTTTGATGCTGGGCGTGAAAATTTGGAAATAAGCTGGTACTCCAATGAGCAACATATAAACCACGAATTTGTGACGTAACCGTTGCCCCTGTCAAAACTATAGAAGACACCTGTTTTGTAGGGAATTAAATGGGGAATATTTTTGCCATTGAGATATTTTGTCTATCTCAAACCAATTTGGAGATATTCGATAACAAACACCTTTTGGCTGCCATTTTCCAATATAGCGGCCGAAGCTCCAGTCCGATTGTAGGGGAGTTTTAGTATGTTGATAAGTATTATATAAGAAAAGTCTCTGCAAAAATTCAGCGACATCGCAATTTTTTCCTCCAAACGTCAATATACGATCTTATTTGACAGGATTATATGGAAAACATAGCTAGTACGAAATACGTGAAAATATTGCAAGGTTTACTCAATCTACGAGCGGAATTTGGGGGTACCTTGACGTCCAACATTCGATTAACCGTGGACACGGCATTTTACATCCAGGTTAATAACAAACAAAACATATTATTTCAAAATGAAAACCATTGTCGTTAAAATAATTCCTATACATTTCAACGTATTTTTCAGTTTTTTATTTCTTGTAGGTTTAAATCGCAACAGATTTTGCTCATTTTGTTAGCAGTTCTCAGTTACCTGGTCACGGATGTGTGTTTAAAATTTCAGCTCAAGCTATTGAGCCCGGACAGACAGACAGACATACATACATACATACATACATTGGACAATGCTCACGGCCAAGGCCCGATCGAGTATAGCGTTAGGAAAGACTACGTTCGCTGCGCTCACTCGTCTTATAAAAAAAAAAAATGTGTATAATGTAAGTAAAATTTTGTTAAATATATAATTTGAGAAATTTAGAAACTTAAGTCGCCGTGAGAGACCAAATTGAGTGCGCAAGGCAATACATTCTGCTAGCATATGATGTATGGTTAACGGTAGGCTACATACATCTTTTATTTATTTATTATTTATTTAACGTCTATCTTATTCAGTTATAAAAACTGATTTACAAAGGAGGACATGTGTCACATCTGGGAAATATCCTTTTCCGTGAGTTAGACGTGTGTAGCCTCTTCGATTTCTGGACAATACCACCTCTTTTCTACGTGAGAGTCGAGACGCAGGAGGACGAAGTTTATTAGTCAGTGTGGGCATCACACTACGCAAAATTTGTTATATCCCCAACCCCGCAAAACAAAATCTTG
>JAMZAV010008213.1:0-29286 GCA_024449915.1 Sweltsa coloradensis | reverse complement strand
GAAAATGTAATAGACAAAGGGATAACCAATTAAAACCAGCGGAAAATACGTTTTTTCGGATATCTCGAGAACGACGCAAAATATCAAAAAACTGGGATTCTATCCCTGAAAGGGAATTTTCCCCCCTTCCGTCAAATACTGTACAATAGATTTTTGAAGGAAGTATTTCTTTCCCGATTCAAATAGTACTTTGTTTTTTTCCGTGAAAAATAATCCAATAATTTTAGCCGTTTAAAAACAGATTTTTAAATAGGTCCATTCTAAGAGCGGCAAAAACGGCTAGACGTCAGAACTTGTTGAACTAACGCCGTCTGGATACACATACATATACATCCAGATGGCGGTTTTTTAAACAAAGCAGCGCCTAGCGTAGCCTACAGTAATGTAAACAGATGGCGGGACATTTTACATTTAACGCCCTAGCCAAAAAACGAGAAAAGTTGACATTGCAATCAAAAAACAAAACTGAAACAGTCCTATAAGGTCTAGGCCTAGGGTAGAAAATTTTTTATAATACAACAGTCTAGGCCAATCGTTCCTGTAGGATATGGGCCCTTGGTATGTGAATACAAAAATTTACTCACTTGACCAGCCTTGGCTTAACTTGCCATCCCTAGGCCTTCACGTCCATGTTCTGACACACACACAACCGCTCTATAACGTTTGGTACTTTGTTGACTAATTAATGCCTATTGTGGTTAAAGTATAGCATGATAGTCTAGACTGTGCAAAAATTCAAAGACAAAATGCTCGTAATTCTTTATCACAATGATCTCGCGAAATCTTCCTGTCACATACGAAAAAAGAAAAACAAAAGACGGTGAAAAATTTACATTGTTTAAGTGGCTGTGGAGTTGTGTTTGTTGTTGAGCGGATGGGCGAGCCCCGCTGTCTGTGTGTAAATATGTACAAATATACGTACATTTAGTTTCAAATTTGCCTTGACCAACACAGTTTATGACTTAGTACCATCCAAAGATGGCGCACGCTCGTTTTTGGCGCGCAAACTGGGGGTCCAATTTACTTTTTGTTTAAATTACACAAAATACATTTTTTTTAAATAAAAAAAGAGCAGTGACTATTAAAACATCCTATAAGAATTAAAATAAAATATAAAATATTAAGTGGAATATTCCCTATTGTGGTTTTGTTAGAACTATATAATGCAAGAAAAAATGTTGTAATGTGATGGAAATTAAGTTTTGAATTTAAAATTTAATTAATTAAATGCATATTTTTTCTTGCATTATATAGTTCTAACAAAACCACAATTCGGTCTAGAATCCGTTTTTAGATATTTTGCATCGTTCTCGAGATATCACGAAAAAACTGTAGGCCTAATTTCGCATATTTTTAATTTTGCGAGTATCCCATCCTCTTAACCCGAGAGTAGTCGCGTGTGGTCTTTTAGACCGACTTTTTTTCAACCGTTGGTATTTGCACGGGCGCGCATGCGTGGCTTGTCTATTTCCCGCCTACCTTCCCAAAAAATAGTTTGTGAAGCCAGTGTGCAATACGCGATTCAGTTTTCTGCAGAACTTCATCTAAGATGAGAGATCCTGTTTGGTTGCTCGGTCTTTTCGACCGCTGCGCGACTACTAAGGGAGGCAAAAATATGCATACTCAATCACTATTATGGGGACATGTATTTTGTATTTTAGGTTGATTATTCTTCAACATACAGTGTTGGCATAATATTACTGTCTTGGTTACTGATAATACGAAATACAGGGTGTTTCAAAACATATTTTTATACCTTTTTGTAGGTTTGCTACTTTTCTGGTTTGATTGATTATTTATTGATTATTTATTGATTATTGATTGACAATTATTAATAAACCAGGTATGCTGTTACATATAAATTTTAAATTACCTTATATTCGTAATCAAAACGTCATCCTAACGTTATTAGCCCATAATAAATAATGCGGTCTAAAGGACCGCGCGCGACTACTAACGTTACAAACAGGGGCGCGACTACTCTCGGGTTAAGGTTATGGTGATGTATTGCTTTTTTAAAGAAAAAGTTGAAAAAGTTAGCCAGGATCCATAAAATAACTTGTTTTAATATGAGTTTTTTTAGGTTTATAATAACAATTAACAATTTAGAAACTTTACAACAATCACCAACAATGCATTCACAAAGCACTTGCAAAGGAAAAGTGGTCCTACGCAAACAAAAACTTACAAAAAAAGCTCATCCATCAACGCGGCGGGACCTAAGCGTTTTCCTAGTAGGCCTAATAATGTAGGCCTAATCAAGTAGTTCTCGTTCTTTCATACCAAACCCTACTACTACCTACGCCTAACTGAAGATAGCTGAGAAAGATAGCTAAACTACAACATAAATAAAAACAACTTTCACCACAAAAGGACTTTTGTTTAAAATAGCGACGTTAAAGGTTTTGAAGTTTTTTTGTTGTTTCTATAACAGAAAAAACGTGGTGATAAAAAGTTGGAGGCTACCAACCGAAAGAGTAGGCCTACTGATGTTGTTAAATTCCTATTTTATCAACGTCCAGATAACAGTGACCAAACCCCAATAGTTCTGCGTAGGGATGTAAATGGGAAATATTTTTCCCCCGGGAAAATTTTGGGGGGAAATGAAAATTTTTTTCCGAGTTTATTTTTCCCGGGAAAAAATTTCCCCAGAAATATATTTTAAATTTACCGCACAAAAGTAGAAAAGATGAAAAAGGAATGAGGGGGGCAGTGCATTTGGGAAAAATAATGAAATAAATAGTTTCCAAGCTCATAAAAACCCAGTTTTTTCCTTTTCCCCTTTTTGTTTTTTTTTTTATTATTTTTAATGAAGGGGTTATGCATGTACCATGTGCACCAAGTTTAAAATAAAGTTATTTTTTTAAGTTATTCTTAAGCAAAAAAAATCCCTAGATTTTAAACTGGCCACATGGTCCAAGAACCCAAAGGGCCCAAACCAAAAAAAAGAAAAAAGGGGTTGATCTACAGTGATACAGTGATTGTGACAAGTTCACATTGTTTTAATTTGTTTTATGTAAGGCCGGGGGCCCTAGTTTGTAATTTTTGCAGTAGGGGAAAAACATCAAAATAAAACTAATAAAAAGTTACTGGGCCTACACTTAAAAAAAATATAAAATTTTTTTGTGAAATTTTAAACCCAAAAAAAAATTTTAAAATTTTTTTCCCGGGCCAGGCGCAAAAATTTTAAAAACTGCCCCGCCATCTGTTTAAAACTACTGTAGGCTCCCTTAGGGGCCCTGCTTTTGCGGGGGAAACAACCATAAGGAGGAAACTCAGTTTTGACGGCATTTTACGACGGCAAACATTTTTCTGCCCGTTCGTGTTTTTGCCGCGCTTTAAAATTTTTAAAAAATCTTTTTTTAAAAAACGGCTTAAAATTTGGAATTATTTCAGGGGAAAAAAAAAAGGGTGGGGGTTACATTTTAAAATATTTGTAATCGGGGGGAAATACTTTTTCAAAAAAAATCTTTTTTTAAACAGAAAATTTTGAGGGAAAAGGGGAATACTTCTTATAGGCTCCCCCAAGTGCAAACCCCGGGAAAACGAGTTCAGTGCTTTTGCAGGCACGGCTCCAAAAGGGGTTACAATGTTTGGGATTTTTTACCCCCGCTAATATCTTCTTCAATAAAATTAAATTTGAAAAATCTGATTTATGTTACGTGCCCCCGGCATCATTTATAAATCCAAAGCCCCATAGTCAAACATCGAAAAACCCCTTTTCCCGCGCCCCGACCCAAAACCGTCGGGGAATCGTAAACCTTGACTTGACTGTGACAAGAAAATTTTAAACCCAAATGCAAACGAAAAAAGTGAGTTTTTTCTTAAGGGCCCCCGTGCTTTTTTCCTTTTTGGTGATTATGAAAACTACTTCTTTCGGCACGCCCTTGTTTATAGAACACATTACTTTCCGAAAATTTAAACGATAATTGATGAGCGCGTTTCTTCACATTTCCCTTTTAGCCCCCCCAAACACGTTTTTTTGGTTACTCCCCCGGGTAACCCGGGGGTAATGTGGACGGGTACCCGGGTGTAAAAAAAAGTGGGGTTTTTTCTTTATCCCTATTTTTAAAAGTCACTTTTTTAAAAATCTAAGTACCTAGAAACCTTTAACGCACTTTTTTTAAATAAAAAACCCTACAAAAACAAAACTGGCCTTTCCCAACCAAAAGGAGTCCCAAAGAAACAACAAAAACAAGGGTCATACCCCTAGGCCTGGGTTTGGGCCCTGGGCCCCTCTGGGGCCTATTTTTAAAATGGCCCGAGGGGTCTGGGGTTGTGTCCAAAGGAAACATGGTACCCCTAGGCTTTATGAAACGAAAGATTCGGCCCTATAACTAAAAACTTGTAAGAAATTTAAAAACAAACTAGGGCGGGGGCCCCCCCCCAAAAAGGGGTAGGCCTAGGCTTAAACTAGAGAGAAACCCAAAGCCCAACTGGGCCTAGAAAGGTACAATTTGTCCTGTATGATTTTTCTTTTCTTTTGGGAAACCCACATCAAAAACCAAATCAGTAAAATACCGGCGAAATTTTGGGAGAAAAAAAGAAAATTTAGTAAAAAATGTTTTTAAAATTTTCTAGATAAAATTTGCAGGGAGGAAGCCATCTTGAAGGGATGGGCCCCTAGGGCTTTTTGGAAAAAAAAAAGGGCTGTTCAGCTCGAAATTTTACAGTAGGGGCCAACCCTTTCGCTAGCCTATTTTGTTTTTGTTTTTGTAGTCGTTGGCCGGTGGAAGTTTTTAAAAGTTTGTCTGCTAGTGTCTAGTGAAAACTAACGTCGATTTGATCCAGGCCTCAGAAAAAAATAGTGGTTTTACGAAATCTTAAAAAACCCCCATAGGAGGTTAGAAGTCTGGGCCTAACAAGTGTTTTTTGCAAAAATTGCTAGCGTGGGCCTTTCCCGCCCGGGCCCTCTGTAGGAACCCGGGGGGTTTCCCAACCCACTGTTGCCCCTATGTGTAAATTTGTGAATGTTGTGTTTTTGCAAAGTTTTCTGTTCTTGCGGGGACCCCCTCTCCCAAATTAAAATCTCGGCTCTTGACTAACATGATTTTTTCATCTTTTTTTTGAAATTTTTTTGGGGGTTTTAGGGGGTTCCTGAAAAAGGGTCCGGGATGGTATAATAAGGGGCGGGTAATTTTTCCCGTCCTAGGCTAGGCTGGGCCTAGACCCACCAAGGATACCCCTAGGCCAAACTAATGGGGCCCACCCTCCCAAAGGCACAATCTGTGCCCTAGGATTTGTGTATGTTTATTCAAGGCCTAGGCCTGGGCCCTAGCAGGAGCATTGAGGACCCTTTTGGTCAAAACATCATGACTCATTAGACACACAAACCCAGGCCCTAGCCCAAAGATTTGGCCTCAGCCCTGGGCCTTTGCCCACTAGGTTTCCCTAGGCCTAGGGCCCACTATTAATAAAAGGGAAAAAACAGGGAAAAACTTTGGGAAAAATGTTCAGATATGTAAAAGGGGGAAGAAAGGGCTTAAGAAAACCCCGGTTTTTCTAAGGGGGGATAAAGGGGAAACTTATGGGAAAAAAAGGAAAAGGCGGGCGCCTTTAAAAAATATTCCAAATGGATATTGTACGGACAGCCGTACGCTAGTGAAAAAAATTGACGGTCAGCCGTACGATACCAACCCCAACCAGGCCAATAAACTTCAAATTACATTGGGAATGTGGGAGAGTGGTACGCTCCCGAATTCTAAGCGAAAGTTCGGCGGTTCAAATTTTCGGTTTTGGGCCCTTTTTTTTTTTTCCATTCTATTTTGGCCGGTTTTTTTTTTTTTTTTTTTTTTTTCTGCAAAAGATTCCCCTACATTCGGCCCCGTCCCAAAAAAAGGGTTCTAGATGATAAAAAACGTTTAAAAAGTGGGTACGCCTGGCCCTTTTTAAAGGAAAAACCTTTTTCTCTACACCCGACGTGTAGGTGGCGCCTAAAAAGGGCTTTTTGTTTTAAAAAAAAGAAAAGTTTTAAAATTTTTTGGGGAAAGGTTTTTTTTTGTTAAAAAAAACCCGCAAAAAAGGACGACGCAACCGAAAAAAGGAAATTTTTGTTTAAATAAAACAACGGGTTTAAAAGGTTCCCGGGGAAAATTTTTTTTTTTACCCAAAAAAGCAAAAAAGGACGACGACCTTTAGGCCCAGGCCTACCCCCAAAAGGGCTCTCGTTTTAAAAAAGCGATGAAAGGTTTGATGTTTTTTTTTGTCCTAAAAAAGCAAAAAAAAAGACGGAAAGGGGCGACATTTTTTTTTTTCCGGCGCGCCCTTTTTCCAATCAATCTTGACCCCCTAGGATAATTTTTCACTGGTCTTTCGGGTTTTCGTTACAGAATATCCCCAAACCATAAATAAATTTCGTGAGGGTATTCGGAAACCCTTTTAAACTACCCGGGAAAAAAAATTTCGTTTCTTTAATTCTTTTCCCAGCATGAACAACTCGGGGAAATCACCGAAGGGGAAGGGCTACTCGAACTTGGGTCACGGGAAAAAATTTGGCCCGCTAATTTAACTGTGGAAACGGGAAGTAAATTAAGTTAATTTAAAATAAACCACTCTGAAAATATATGAATTATGTTTTAATTAATAGAGATTGAACACAAACCTACCCTTTCCCCTGTTGCCCCAAAGGGGCCATGTTTATTATGACATTTCTTAGTAGGGTACCCCCAAAAACCTTTTTTTAAAAAATACTCTATTACCCCCAAAATTTTTAACGTTTTTTTTTTTTTCTTTTTTAAAATTAAAACCCTTTTTAAAAAGGAAAAAAGGGTTTCGGGTGCCCCTCTTTTCGTTTGGGATCCTAAACTAGGGTAGCGCGACCCCAGCACTTTTTAAAAGCTTTTATCATCCCAGAATTGTGTTTCGCGGGGCCGAATGTAGGGAAATTTATTTGCAGAAAAAAAAATGGACCCAAAAAGAATGGTTAAAAAAAAAACGACCAAAACAAAAAATTTTAAAAACCCCCGACCTCTCGCATGAATTTGGACGCGCTACCACTCTGCCACAAGCACTGTGTATTTGAAGCTTTTGGGCCTAGTTAGTGGATCCCGCGGACGTTTTCGGATACCCCCTTCGATTTTTTCCGCTGTCTTCGTTCAGCTAGGGAAAAAGAGAATCGTTTTTTCCCCCGTAGCTACGGTTAAATGCCACTTCCAAAATTTATGCAGGGTTTTTCAGAAGAAAAAAAATTAAATTGAGGAAGGGGAGGTGGGGGAAATGGGAATTGGTAGGCCTAGTTTAGAAAAGGGAAAAAGGGAATTGCAAACTTAAGGGGGGAAAGGCCCGGGAAGGGGATGGACTCCTAGTGTTTTCCTGCGGGGGCTATGAGGGAAACCTCCATGTACATGTGCCTAATAGGCCTAATAGGGGTTTCATTGAACAGGGGACCCCCAAATGCCTGGGGGACCTATGATACCTGTACAAAAAGGGGGGGGGAGAAGGGAAATTAGGGAACTATAGACCAATTTCACTCACCTCGGTAGGGTAGGTTCGAAGATTTTGGAAAGGATGTTGGGACAGGCCTATTTAAGGAGGTTATTAGGGAGAAAGGATGGTAAAGGAAAAGCCAACGGGCTTCAGGAAATCAGGAGAGGGTACTCGTGTGAGACGCAGCTTCTGGGCTTTAGGGGGAAATAGGGGAATCCGGAAAAGGGGTAAACTGTGGTGCAGTTTCATTGATTTCAAAAAGGCGTTTGACAAGGGTTCCCCAAAAGATAGGTGATGGGAAAAACTGGAGGAAGTCATGAGGATCATGGGTGAACGAGGGGTTAAAGGTTTCTTAAAAGATAAAAGACAGAGGGTCAGGTTGGGTTGAGTTATGGAAAGAGGTGGAAGAAACCTCGGGGGTGCCGAGGGGACGTATTGGGACCTGTTGTTTGCAATTTTCATTAATGACATTGAGGGTGAACTGTACCCCTGGCCCCCATGTTGGCCCCTTTTTTCAATTTTTGAAACCTAAAAGTTACTATTTTTTAAATTTACATAATCAATAATTTTCAAGTTCTACATAATTTTTTTTTCATATTTTTCTGTCTATTAAAAAAGCTTGTCCTAAAGGAAAACATGGTTATGGGTAAAGGTCAATGGAATAGCCTAGGCTTGTGCGTAATCTAAAAGTGGCTAAGGTCAGCAAAGTTTTTTTGCCCCGTACCAACGGGTTTAAAATTTTTGCGTCTAAATCGTGCAAAAAGAGGGGGCTTCCCAAACGGTATGCGGGGTAGCAGCCTGGGTCGGCCGAGTGAAAAGTTGGTTTCAATAGCAAACCCAAACGCGGGCGGAAAGGGTGATGTGGCAGTGACAAAGGTCACTCATCACCTAGGCCAGCAGAGCAGGCTTTTTGAGGCGAAAGAGACAGAGTGCATCGTCCACTGAATTCAAACCCCTTTGACGAGCAAGTCGTTTCCAAGAAACTTTTCCCAGTGCGGCCTACAAGCAGGGGAAGCAGGCTTTTTGGGGAATGGAACCACACGCCCCCTCCCCCGTATAAGAGAGCGGTTTCAAGTGCTAGTTTTGCGGTTTTGATTTAGTTTCAACACATTTAACACCATTTCGGTAAATCGGAGTGTTTTAAGCCGCCCACCAGTAATGTGGTAGCTATCATACGACCGACGCCACCGGGCAGTCGACGACACCAGCTAGACAATGGACATTCTATTTAAAAGTTCACAGTTTTCATTAGTCCGGGAGTGGCAATCTTTATGCAACTAAATGAATATCCCTGAGTTGAGGGCATTTTGCACGTCGAACTATAATTTGTACACCACGTGGTCCAGTCGTGGCTAGGCATCTAATCAACCAAATCATCATTTAATTAGTACCAATTTTCAACGTGAATATATCTTGCCTACCCTGTCTACATACTGAGTAAGTACATTTCTACCATTTACACTTCGAGGTCCACCCAGGACGCCAAGATGGGAAGCAGGTCAATCCGCCACTGCGGAATTCGCCCTGAGGGTCCGAGGCGCCTACAGCGCGCATAAACCACCATCGAACGTGCCAAGTAGAGGGCTACGTCCCACCCCACTTCACTACAGTATCGTAACTCAAGATAACGTTGACTACTAACTTTGGTTGATTTAGAGTAAGACTTATTGTATCAATTTATGTAATGTTCACGGTAATTTAATATTCAAATCTTTGCTTTGCATAACTTAGAATCATTAAAGCAACCTTTTTGATATCCGAATTAATCACTTTCAATTCATTAGGGGCATGCTAACGACCTTCAATCCCAAGTCATTTCACAACCTCAACATTTCAATTAATGCACGGCCTTCATCTCGTCACATATTGCTGACGCATAAGCTTTTTGTTTTAGTCATAGTGGTAACTTTAAGAACGTGTGGACCACCCAGCTGTTCCGAGGACGTGGGACTCCAGCGGCGAGGCTCACCACTAGCGCACTGGGTAAGGTTGGGTACATTCCTAAACGGGGAATCGTGCTCAACAGGTCACCGGTTCACTGTCATCACCACTTATGTCTACCATGTTTTTGCTAGGATACTGTATTTATTTGTGTTTTCCCGACGTAATGAGAGGGCCTCCCCCTGAGTTAGTTAGGAGTGCTTATCTTAGTTAGTTTGCATAGCCGTCGCCGTGGAGCAACATAGGCCTAACCCCGAGAGGGTCTATGCTTGCATAATTATCAATAATCCGGTCGATACTTCGAAGGTTAGGATACAGGTACGGTCTGTTCCGAACTATAGGTACATAAATCACTAATCGAGTGAAGTTGCGAGGGTTAGGGCTACAGTAGGGTATCAGTAGAAGGCCTGTACTTTAGGACTTTCCCTTCCGGTAGCTTAGAACGCGGGGTTATTTAAGTGTTTCGTTTCAGTGACGGACCAACGAGGGTCGTTACGTTTCAGGGGCACTCGGTACGTAGGACTTTTTGGAGTCACCGAGGGTGCATTCCGTTTCAGTGGAGCCCGTACGTGGGGTATTCGGTTTCAAGGGAGGTAGGGGAATATGGGAATTAAGGTAGGCCTAGATGTAGAGAAGGTAACAAAGGTAATTGCAACACTTAAGAGGGAAAGGCTCCTGGAAAGGATGGACTCACTAGTGTTTTCCTGCAGTTGGCTATGAGGGAAACCTCCATGTACATGTGCCTAATAGGCCTAATAGAGGATTCATTGGAACGAGGGGGAGGTCCCCAATGCCTGGAGGGAGGCCATAGTGATACCTGTACACAAAGGAGGGGAGAAGGGGAAATTAGGGAACTATAGACCAATTTCACTCACCTCGGTAGGTTCGAAGATTATGGAAAAGGATAGTTGGAGACTAGGCCTATATTAAGGAGGTTATTAGGGAGAAAGGATGGCTAAAGGAAAGCCAACATGGCTTCAGGAATCAGGAGAGGGTACTCGTGTGAGACGCAGCTTCTAGGGCTTGTAGGGGACTAGGGGAATCCTTGGACAAGGGTGAGACTGTGGATGCAGTTTTCATCGATTTCGAAAAGGCGTTTGACAAGGTTCCAAATGATAGGTTGATAGGAAAAACTGGAGGAAGTCATAGAGGATCAGTGGGTGAACAGATGGGTTAAAGGCTTCTTAAAAGATAAAAGACAGAGGGTCAGGGTTGGAGTTGAGTTATCGGAAGTGGTGGAAGTAACCTCAGGGGTGCCGCAGGAGAGCGTATTGGGACCATTGTTGTTTGCAATCTTCATTAATGACATTGAATGATATAAATGATTAATGACATGAAAGCTCAACGAGGCACAAAAGCAGCTCACAGCAGCGATTGAGGAGGCCAAGCACAAAGAATACACAAAAATACCTACAGAGCCAGTGACTACAGAGAGGATGCGATTAAAGCTCACCACTTCTTCTCGCAACTCTGGGAAAGTGGTCACAGACGGACGACCGAAATGCTCCACTCCTGCTGAACAACAAAAGAAGCGACCTCGATCAAGCAAAAGGCTGAGTTTTTCTGCCGACATTTTCACTCTATCAGCACCCCTGCTGGAAAAAAGAAGTTTCTGGTAGAGAAGCCCAGATACAAAGAGTTAGACGACCCCTATAATAGACTTTTCAGCGACGAGGAGTTGCATCTAGCAATCCATATGCTGGACAAGAAGAAGGCTCCTGGAGAGGACGGAATTAGTGATGGGAATTTTGAATTTTCATGAAAATGTTTTTCGTTGAAAATTTTCATTTTTTTTTTTTTACAATTTCCTCTTTTATTAGATACAAGTTGATTTTTATTTTATTTTATTTTTATTTTATTATTTGTTTCGTAACACATTCATTGTTTAAATGTATCACGAGGATGGCAGAAAAGAGCAGAGCTCCAAACACACTTGGTGACTGCCAACCTTATAACAATAAACATAATAAAAGATAACAACATTATTACAATCATTAGTAAACCTATAAAAATAGAAAATAAGTAAATAAATATACACTTTCAATGAATTATTATAAAAATGAATCAGTAAAAAGAAACTGCAGAATTAACTTTGTAAAGCAAAAACATGTGTGCTTAGGGATAAAAGAGTCTAATGAGCGAATCTCCCTTAACTCCAAAGGAAGAGCATTCCATTCATTACAAGTCCTGTAGTAGAAGCCATTTTGGTAAGCTGTTGTTCTTGCAAATGGAGGCTGGAGAATTAATCCTCTACCAAGTTCTGCTCCTCGACTACAGACTTGCAATCTTGCGTATGGGTCCCAGATCAATAGTAGGCTACCGTGTAACATTCCCCATAGAAATTGCAGTTCTACTTTTTTCCTGTAACTTTCAAGAAATGGAATGTCTAAAGATGTACGTCCTTGCAGTAGCACTGTCACTTTGAAATTTTGTCCTTGCAGCTATAATGCACGTTGCTCGACTTTGTACACGCTCCAATTTTGTTTTGTTATAATCTGATGTGGGATCCCATGCTGGACAGGCGTAAAGGAGATGAGGTCTCACTAATGCTAAGTATACAGCCCGTTTAATACTGACGTGAGCATGATGAAGGTTTCTTGCTATAAAATAGAGTTGTCTGGAGGCTTTAGCTCTTACTATTTCAGTATGCGTATTCCATTTTAGATCACTAGTTATTGTGATACCCAATAACTTGACACCATTCTTTTCCAGTATTGGCAAACCGTTTATTTGGTAACTGCAACGCAAAGGGTTCTTAGATCTAGAGAATCTGATGAATACACTCATTAAAGGGTTCAGCTTCATTCCATTTTCATCAGTACTTACGTGAAGTCTTTGGATGCTAATAAAAATGAAATGAAATGACCAAGTGTTTATATTGTCCAAATCGGTCTGGAGTGCATCAGTGTCATATTTCGTAAATATTTTTCCTATAGATCGTGCAGTCATCAGCAAATTGGCTTATTTCTGAGGAAACGCTTTGGGGTAAATCCATCATAAATATGTCAAAAAGCAACGGGCCCAACACAGAACCTTGAGGTACTCCGGAAGTCACAGTTACTGAGGATGATTCCGTTCCTTGAAAGGTTACTTTTTGTGTTCTACATTTAAGGAAATGTTCCAACCAAGAATGTAATGAACCACGTATGCCATAGTAATACAATTTTTTAAGAAGAATATTATGCGGAATCTGGTCAAATGCTTTTGACCAATCTAGCATCACTGTATCTACTTGCTTGCACTTTGGATCTTCAAGAGCATACTGCCAGTTTATCAATAACCTTGGTAAGGAGAGTTGAGCAAGACCGACCTGGAACAAATCCATGCTGGTTTTCATTAAGGATTTTAGCACTTGTGATGTGTTTTAAAACTTCTCGAGAAATGATACGTTCCAAAGTTTTACAAACAACTGATGTTAATGATATCGGCCTGTAATTTATAATGTCTTCTTTCTTGCCAGTTTTAAAAATCGGTATTACATTTGCTACACGCCAGTCTGAAGGGACTTTCCCCAAGTAAAGAGATAGGTTAGGCCTAAATATATGCATAAAGATGGTGACACAGATGCCGCACACATTCTAAGTATCATTGGAGGAATACCATCTGGGCCTGTAGCTGAATCAACTCTAAGGCATTTTAAGTGTGTTCTCACTGTACTGTGTATGATTCGTGGTGTTTCTAGCGGCACAGTATTTTGGTAAATATCTGGTGATTCAGTTGCACCATCAGAAGCGGGAGTAAATTTAATTTGAAATTATTATTAAATGCTTCAGATAACTTTTTAGGGTTTGATTCAAGCACGCCATGGACTTTAAAATGGAGAGGAGCTGAAGATCCATTTTTTAGAACGTATATATTTCCATAATTTTTTTAGAATTAGATGTGGATAAATTCCAAATGTATTTATTGTGGGCATTGCGTATTTCAGTCTAACACCTATATCACAAAAATTAGATATATACAAAATTACAAACACATTTTACAGACCTAATAAAATAGTTCCTTTCCTCCTAGTTCCTCCTAGTACATTTTAGGCCTACTCAGGGATACAAAGTTGCCAGGGATAGGCCTAGGTATAAACATGGGCTACTGGTGCTAATTGTTTTATTAAATATCATTGTACATAACAATATAATATGAACTCAGCAAACACAATAAAAAAACAATAAAACAAACAAACAAATAAAAGCATATTGAAAATTATTCAAGCCTTGTTGAAAATTTTCAGTGAATTGAACATTTTCAACGTTGTATCACTAGACGGAATACACGCCGAGCTTCTTCAGCACTCTGGTCCATTATTCAGGGAACAGTTTCTTTACCTTGTAAACAAATCTTGGGTAGACCAAGTGCCTCAGAGCTGGAAGATGGGAGTCATCACACCCATCCTGAAAAAGGACAAGGACGGGGAATCAAACGAGCAGTTATCGGCCAATCGCTCTCACGAGTGCACTTGCAAAAACAGCAGAGCGTATGGTAAACCACCGACTGGAAACTTAACTGGAAGAAAACAACATCATCAGCATAGATCAGGCTGGCTACAGGAAAACAGATCGACTGTGGACCAGGTGGCATACATCGCTCAACATGCCAAGGAAGGCTTCACCAGACAGGAGACCACAGTGGCTGTGTCCATTGGTTTTGTCTGCAGCTTTCGACGTCACTGATCGAACCCACGCCATAAAAGAGATGCAGAAGAGCAAAATACCAAACAACCTCATCAAGTGGCTGCATGACTTCATCAAACACAGAAGAAAAAAAAGTCGCCTACAAGGGTGTGAAAAGCGGTACAAGATACATCTCTGCCGGTGTTGCACAAGGCACCATCACCGCCCCAACTATATTCAAAATTGCTGTCAACGGAGGAATTAAGCTGGTCAAGATCCTGCCAGGAATCTATATCAAGGTTTACACTGACGACTTAATAATTAATTAATAACATTTTTGTTTCTTTTTACTAACATTTCTATAAACTGCTGTTGTACCCATTTAATACATTTGGATTTAAACAATCCTACACTTTTTACACTTTTAATTTCAATTGGAAGTTTATCAAACTCTTTTACACCAGAGATAAAAATAGAATTTTGCAATTTTTTTGAATTACACCTGATTCTAAAAGAGTTTCCAACAACAGATCCCCTTGTATTAAAATTATGTAGGCCTAGATATATTCTTCATATCAGTCATTTTTTCAACTAACTGTCGTTGGTAGGGATGGGCCAACTTTTTAACACAGCAATTAAAGGGGAAAAGGTTGGGGGGGGGGGGGGGGGGGTGAAGCGGGTTTGTTTTACATTATTATTATATTATTACTAGGAAACACTGCGTTGTTGGATGAGCGTAATTGGTGCATTGAGCTGCCATGTGTTACGCGGATTTTCTGTTCTGTGAAAAAATCATAACAAAGTTGAAGTTTTTTAAAAAATTATTTAAATTTAAAAAAAAAACTTTAATTTTTAATTTTTTTAATTAATCGTGGTTTTTAAAAAAGAAAAAAATTGTGATTTTCATGAGAAATAATTATTCGATTGCGATTAAATTTCACACGAATATATAAATTCATAAAATGAAGGTTCTGTGAAAAAATCATTACAATCGGATAAAGCATGTAGGTGTTATAAGTCAAAGACTGTTTAAAAAAATCGAAAAAATCGTAAAATTGCGATTTTCATGAAAAAAATATTTTTTGATTGCGCTCAAATTTCACACGAATATATAAATTCATAAAATTAATGTTCTGTAAAAAATCATTACAATCGGATAAACCCATGTGGTGTTATAAGTCAAAGGGAATTTTTTTAAAAATCGAAAAAAAAACCGTAAAATTGCGATTTTCATGAGAAATAATTTTTCGATTGCGCTAAAAAAACGTGGCAGTCAAAAAAACAAACAGAAAAAAAGAGAGAGAAAAAAAAAGAAAAACATTCCGGATTTTTTTCTCCAGTGTAGTAAAAATGGAATCTTCGCTTCGCTCGCTGGTCGCTGCGCTCGGTTACGCTCATCCATTTTTTAAAAAACAGGTAGGCCTACTTGTGTCGTTGGGTATGGACCAGTTTTTTAAACACTGTTTTTATTCAATAAAAACAACCAAAAAAACAACTTTATGAGAAATAAATAAAGAATAGCACATTATTAACGATTTATTAACACTAATCAAATATAATCACCTTTGAAAGTATACAATTATTAGGTTAATTACTCTTTCTAACACTCGCATATTTCACTGTTTTTGGGCCGCCATCTTTTAGACCTGTCATGCAGTGTTGTTGACAAGAACATAATAAAAAAATAAAAAAATAGAATCATCACGTTTTTGCTACAAAAAAAAACTTCAAAACCTTTAACGTTGCTATTTCTAGCGAAATTTACGTTTCCATTAAAAAGTCCTTTATATTTAAAATAGCGACGTTAAAGGTTTTGTAGGTGGAGTATTTTAGTGAAAAAGGTTGGTAGGCCTACTGTATGCCATTGCATTTTCGTGGGCATATTTGTACGTAAATCGATAGCTTGGAGGGGCCAGCGATTTAACCGAGGTCGATTTAAAAAACCGGTTCCCACTCGAACACCGAAGTTAAGCAGCCTTCGAGCGTAGTCAGGGGTAAGTGGGGGGACCGCTCTGCCTTAAAAACTCACGTATACTACCGCTGGTTAGAGCCGATGGAGGGTTCGAGAGCTAGTGTAAACGGCTTGTTTTTCTCGACGTCTGCTCGGCAGCCTGGGTTAGTGGAGGAACCTATGATTGTCAAGGTTACACCGTCCTTTTGGATGGGACGTTAAGCCGTTGGTCCCCTTGGTACTTTTTCGAAAGGAGTAGGCTACGTACGGGGTACCGGGTTTTCCCTACCCCCTTTTCTGTTCATACTTCATCCTCATCTATGACCACTCATTGTCCGAATAGCCAAAGTGCATTAATATGAGACGTTAAGCAATATCCAATCAATCATATCAACCAATCAATCGATAGCTTGGGTATGGCAAAGTTGGCGCGCAATTACATCACCTCTACCCACTCTACTTTAAATTTCTTTTTCGAGGTGTTATTTTAACTTACGCGTGCAAGATTGGCAATAATATCAATCAAGATAGACTTCCTAGATTAACTTCCTGGAAAGCTTGGAAATCGGGTTTACGCAGGAGCATGCATGTTTTATTATAGTGCCTTGTTTATTTATTTTTTCAGCCCCCAGCCATTTACCAACCAAAAATGAGTTTTCGCAATCCAATTTGGAATTTGGATGACGATGATGACTACGATGAAGATATCAGGTGATTACAAAAAAGTTAGGTAATAAGTCTTAATCATATGTCATTCAGTCTAGAGCAGGGTTAAAAGCATTAAAGGTGGACTTAGGCCCTAGTTAAAGAGTGGGTAAATTCCAAAATTGTGTTTTTATGTAAATTTAAGCACATTGTTTACTCGATCTCGAAAACATTAGGGCTGCCCCAACCGAACCAAACTTCAAAAAGAGTTTGGTTGAAGTTTGGAATTTTTGAACTTTAGCTCTTCCGTCCGGCATCCCTAACTCAAAAGTACACGAAATGGCCTATTAAATAGGCCTATTGTTTTACAAACATGCATGAAAAGAACACAGGCACCCATAAAATGTTTTGTAAGTAAAGTAGGTAGGCTAATACCACAATATCTAACCAATATCTTCTGTTAATCTTGCTCAGTGTTTTATTATCAGAGCTTTTATTTCAAATTCACCACCAAAACCCCCCCAATTAGGTAGATTACGATGCTCCACCTTACATTGTCTTTTACATTTATCTGCTCACTACTGCACTAGGTAGAGGTTCATATATTTTGCATTAGTACATAGACTCTTCCGGTACTTTACCTTACCTCGGCTATCGTTCATGCATCATGCAGCCAGCTACAAAACTCTTGACACAATCGCTCGTATATTCAAATCAACGATTTGGCGTTTTTCTATCCATTCTGAACTAGACTAAGTGTCCTTTATAATATGCAACTATACAACTGTCATTTTCAGGTCTATGCAACCGGTCCTTTTGGGTTTTCCCAATCTTCAGTGATCCAATAGAAATTCACCGTTTTTTCGAACATCAAATGGAACAAATGATGAAGAGCTTCCAGGGTTTCCACAATACAGGCCCATTAGATAACTTTGATTCAACATCACAATTTGGTTAGTAAAAATTACTGGAATTGTTCTTATACTGTATATCAATGAATGAGCAAAGCAGACTTCAATTTCACTGACCCCCCAAAAAATTAGTTTGGGCGTTTCTTTTTTTTTCTTTTTTGTTCGCGCTCTGTCGGGCAAACGGCTTTGCGATCTTGATGAAAATTGGAGGGGACCTTGAAATCTCTGAACTTAGACTTGCCCGTTTTTTGGTACAATCGAAGAAATATTTCTTATGTTAAGCCTATCGTACTTTTACGTTTTTTTTTTTTTTTTTTTATGAGATTTTCCCTGATTTGGCTCGCGACCGGGCAAACGGCTACTCCGATCTTAATGAACCCTTTATGGGAAGGTTTGAAATCACTAAAATATACCTACGGTATATGTTATGATTTTAGGACATTTTAAGAAAATATTTCTCATAGAAATCCGTTTCTTTTTACAATTTTTTTGCCGAATTTTATAAATATTTTCGTGATATTTGGTCCGATTCTGACCAAACGGGTGGGGCTACAATGTTCATATTTTACATTGACATTAATGATTAATATTTAATGTTATGGTGATGTAGAGCCTTTTTAAAGAAAAAGATGAAAAGTTGGCCAAAATTCATAGAAATAAAGTTTTTTTTAAAAGCTTTTAGGCCTTTTAAACTCCAGAGAGTACAACACCAACTATGGCATAACATAACCAACATTAGGCCTATATCATTATTTTTGTTTACATTAAACATTATTTTTGTTTACATTAAACATTATTTTTACAAAGTACATATGGGTCTGTCCATCGTTACCCTTGTGACATTTGGAAGCACAATCAACATTAATACACAGCGTTTTACTATCAAAACATAAAAATCAGTGGTAATTCTTTTTGTTAGCATAAAGTGCATGATGTGTGCTTTAAGAAATCATAATTTATTGGCCCTTAATAATCAACATTTTATAAATTTGTTTAATAAAAAGCTGCGTTACCCCTTGTGACAAGGAAACCAGGCTAAAATCTGTACCATACTTTGCACCACATTTTTCTCCTCAAGTATTCACGTTTTATTTATGATTTTTTAATGATTAGATTTATTATCTTTCTGTTAAAGAGTATCAGTAATTAGATTTGGAATTTGTTGAAAATTGATGATAAAAACTGCTTTAATTATAAAAGAAGTGTGTTACCCTTGTGACCGTTACCCTTGTGACTATGGATATTATACTGACGTCAGAAGGTAAAAATCACTTTAAAGACGTTCCAAGTTTTTAAAATATAATTATAAAGTATCAATGTAAAAAGTAATTAAAAACTAATAACACAAAGGGCCTTTTTTTGCTATGTGGGTAGGTCAATTAGTAACGTGTTATACAAAATTGCTTGTAAAATTAAACTTTCAGTTGAAGGATGAATAGGTTTAGAATGCACTGGAACTCTGTTGAAGACAGTTTTATAAATGCAGCATCCCGTGTGAGCAATTTGCAATTAGCAAGATCTCATGAAATTTTAGGGTAGGCCTTTGTGATGATATGATAATATAGGCTTAGTTCTCCACATAACAAAGGCCCAGTCTATTTATGCTGCAGTGTTTTGTCAAACAGGGAACCAGTCTTAGGATGCCTCAAAGGCACTGAGTTACTTTTCTTGGTCAGGTTAGGTATTAATCTCAATGCAATCACCATTGTGCTCTACTCTACAAGTAGTTGGTTAAATGTTACCCTTGTGACATACGGTGCATGTTACCCCACGTTACCCCTTGTGACCACATTTCATTTCCATTTGCAAGGCAGAGCATAAAGCACAGGATGCCCATTTTTTCAGAGATCATTCTTCTAGGCATGAGCAAGCTGTTTTAGAAAATTCCAGGTAGATAGCACCACTGGTAGCCATATAATCGTACTTTGAGTAGTTTTTGTTACCCTTGTGACATATTCTTACAATGCTCAGTTCTAGGGTAGTTGTTATTATGTCAATATGTTCATGAGGTTTTGAGACTATGATTTCTTAAAAGTAGACACCTTAATTGACAAATTTAAGTTTTTGGTATAAAAAATAAACCCATTACTTACATTTTAAAATCAACTTCGAAAATGGAAAAAATCTTCCGAGAAATAGCAATTTTCAAATCTCAACTTTGAATAAAATTTGCCAAATAACTGGAAGGGGATTTTTTTATGTTGGATATAAATAATGGCAATTTAGACTTTTAGTAGATAGTAGAAAAAAAATCAGCTCAAAATAACAATATTTACAATTTTCCCACTAATGGGACACATTTGTATGGACAGACCCATAGGCTAGTTACAGTCAGTTAAACATTTCAGCTAAACAATGACAGGATTAATGATTAATAAAAATTACCAGTTTACAGAGTACGGCCTACGGGTACATAGTTATAGGGCCTATAGTTACAACTTGTCAAAACATTTCAGTATTTAAAACTATTTTCATTTTGTACTTTAGGCCTATATGCCTGAATCTAAAAATAGGAAACGCTCAGTTGGAAAGCGTTGATATCCCAGCACATGCTATAGCTAGACCCACATTGCACATTTTTTAATTTAAAAATTTGCGACGTTCGCTGTCCATGGGGCCATGTTTCCAATATCATTTATTATTGCCAAGGTAGGCCTATTTGGGTAAACTCCGTTTGCCTCTCGGCAGATTATTAATCTGGTATTTTTATCTACCCCATGCCAAATTTTGCGCATGGAGCCCATGTGTTAGATATTTATCAATGGTTTTAAATTTTAAATGGTTTTGGTTTTGGTTTTGAAAGCAAAAGTGCACGAGCTAAGGTACATCTAAGTGTGGTCCAAGTTTTATAGTTCTAAGAGTACACATTTTCTCAATGGGCCCTTTTATTTCCTCTCTGTCAGAATTCCCCAGCCACCCACCCAGCCAGCCGTAATTTTTAGACCAGTTGAGGCACTTTTTAACACAGAACGGGTTATCGGGATCGGGCGATTTTGGAAGGTCAGGACCACATATGGGTCATTAGGTCAAATACCGATTTTCAAGATTGTAAAATTTCGGGACGGCGTGTGCAGATAGCTGAAAACCCCCCAACTCGGGTAGGAGTAAACAGGGTCAAGTTAGTCATCGCCTTCTAAAGCAGTCGCTTGCGCTTGGCTGCGGGCGAAGGGACCGTCGCCCTAGATTTCGGCCCATTTTATTTACCACAAAACTGTCTGTATCGATATCCTTTTGGGATTGATCGTTAAAGTTCCTTGATGAGTTTTAGTTTTGGGTGGCTCCTGAGGGAATGCTAGAAACAGAGGATTGGAAGCGTGGACGTTTGCGGGATCAGTATTTGAAACCAAGTTTCAAACCCAAATGGAATCTGGATTTCCTGAAGAGAATAAAACAGATCAAGACTTGGATGACAGGTAACAAAAAAAAGTTAATTAGTTTATTTATTGGAGAAAGAAGAAGTAATGTTCAAACTTGTTCTTATCATTGTAAAACTTCACTACATATATTATTTATTATTATTATTATTTTTAAATATTATTATTTATTATTATTATTTTTATTATTATTAAGCAACTTAGTACTCAAAGATACAAATTTTACATGATGACGAGATCTATGATGAGATCGCGTTTTACGAGGATTTGATAACTGAAAAGCAGCTGAAATAAAGTTTGTAAGAAGCATAGCCAAATATCGAAGTTAGACAAATTAGAAGCCAAGAAATCAGGAAAAAAAGTTGGAGTTGAGAAGTTTTAAATTCAAAATTGGACGAGAAAGGTTGAGATGGTATGGACATGTCAGAAGAATGGGAGAAGAAAGAATTCCAAGGACAGAATTTAAAAGTGGGGACAAAGTTAAAAGACGAGTCGGTAGACCAAGAGAGAAGTGGAAAGATCAAATAAGAAATGATATACAGGAAAGAGGTGAGAAGTGGGAGAAGTCGAAGCAAGGAAACGTGGGAAGACAGAAGGGATGGCGTGAACTGGTGGGAAGAAGTGCGAGTGAACCTGAAGAGGACATGACAGGCCTGGCAAGCCGGTTTTAAACAACTCAAAAAAATGCCCTAGAAAATTGGTGGCTATAGCCACCCCCTGACCTAACTTAAGTTGGAAACAGGAGTCAGATATATATATATTATTATTATCAGAAGGATATCTCCACAGTGGATGCCTTTATAGTTGGTAGTCTGGAGGATGGGACCCAAGAAAAAGAACGAGTATTGCGCGCCTTAGTTATAAGTAAGAGATGTGCTACATCAATGAGGAAGAAAATGGTCAGCGAAACTATCAAGTGGTCTCGAAATATATATGTGGAACACGTGTCCGGCATAAGACAATATTCAGATTAGAAAGATAGTAAAATGATTGTGTTATGTACCGGTTACAAGGTGATATTTGCTAAGAAGTGCAGTGGCAGCGCTTCACGACAGTCCGTCGGTGGCGAATACGCTCAACATAGCGTCATCACACCATTCAAGGTGGATAAAAACCCCGGGTGGGAATGAGGTATTCTGAATATCATTTTCATGGCAAAAGATTTTAGTAAGCCCCACAAATCAAAGCGATCGGCTTATAATTGCAAAAACACTTTCCACACGATGAACTGTCTCAAAGATACAAATTTTACATTGTGACGAGATCTATGATGAGATCGCGTTTTACGAGGAGTTGATAATTGAAAATACGGACACAAAGGAGAGTGCGGGAAAGTTACAATCAGCGTGAAACATGCTGGTAAAGACCAGCAATACTTTCAGGTTCGCTCGTTAGCACAAGCAACAATCAATGGGAACATTAGTGTAGTGTCAAGATTATCAGTTGCGTTGACAGACATTTTCGCCACGATCGAAGAGAGACGAAATGAGTACTCTACTACCCTCTGTATCGGGAGAGTTAACTACCTTCCCGTGAACAAATATTGTACATCGTCAAGACAAGGGGCATCTATCACGGTTCTGTGGTGCAAACACCATCTCGCGCGTAGACATCCAGGCTCTCCTGCTGCAAAAAAACCCCAACCAAGTGATCCCATTCTCCGTCAAGTTCTTCACTGCCTTCCAATACAACCCGGAGTATGCAGAGATTAGAGGAAGACACTCCTGCGAGTATGACTACGAGAAACATGAATTTTTTACCCAGAACTGCGCCACATTCTCTCGGACCACATCCAGGCTCTCCTACTGCAAAAACCCAAAACCCAAATGATCCCATTCTCCGTCAAGTTCTAAATCACAACCATTTGACGGAGTGCAAGATCCCTTGTGAAGATTCAGTTTCAGGACAAGAAACCTGACCATCTTAGTTCGATGACTACATCAAATTATGTTCAGAACCTCAAGCTGATTTTCTAATCATGATTATTGTAATTATGATTGTTTTTATTGTTTTTAATCGTGTATTTTGTCTTTGAAAAAATAAATTTTTAAAAAAAATTGAATTATTATTTCTCTCTTGAACGAACAAGACCTCGTGTCAAAACTCGAAACTTCTCGTGTTTATTCTTATGTATTATTATAAGTTTTTCTTGTGTCCCGATAGCTTAATTGGTAGAGCTATGGCGCGTTCAGTTGGAGGTTTTTGGGTTCGATCCCCAGTCGTGGGCATACTTTTAGGCCTATGGCAATTGCTATCATTCATTTTTTACTATTATTATTATTATTATTAGTATTATTATTATTATTATTAGTATTATTATGATTATTATTATTTTATTGATGTAAGGCCCTAGTCTAACGCGGTCAAAACCAGAAGCTAACATGTTGTATGGATTACGTCAAGTACTTCCATGTGTAGCCTACCTATATACATACATTATTACTGTCTTTAACTCGAAAATAAAATAATCATTTATAATTATAGTTTGTAGATGATGTTTTCTTTTTGCTGGTTTACGTCCGTGGCCGATTTCTACGTCGCCACTCCTAGCATTTGGTCCTTCGGACTTGGGAAACCACGAAAACCATATTATTATTATTATTTTATTATTACTACTAGAAAATGCTTAAGTCCCCGCCGCGTTTTGGATGAGGCCGTATTGTGCATTGAGCTGCCTGTGTTATGGCGAATTTTCTGTTGTTCTGTTGCAAAATCCTTACTTGGTTTGAAATTTTTTTTAAATTAAATTAAATTTACATTAAAAATTAACCTAATTTTTTATTTTTAAAAATTAATCGTAATTTGTTAAAAAATCGTAAAATTGCGATTTTTTATAGAATTATTTTCTCGATTGCGCTCAATTTTACACTAATATAGGCATTCAATAAAATAAAGGGTTCTGGCGTAAAAATCATTACAATCGGATAAAGGCATGTAGGTGTTATAACTTTATAAGTCAAAGAATTAATTAAAAAAAGAAAATCCTGTAAAAATTCTGTTTTTTTATGATAAATATTTTTTTTCAATTGCGCTCAATTTTCAAAAAAAATATCTTAGTTCATAAATAAAGGTCTGTGGCAAAAACCATTAAATCGATAAAGCATGTAGGTGATATAAGTCTAAGAAATTTTTTTAAAAATCAAAAAAAAATCGTAAAATTGCATTTTCATGAGAAAACATTTTCCGAGTGCGCTTCAAAAACGTGGGCAGTTCTAAGTTTCAGAGATTTCTAAGGCTCCAAAAATTTCATTCGCAATCGGAGTATCGGTTTAGCCGAATCGGGTGTGGACAAACAGACAAAAATCCCAAAAAAAAAGAAAAAAAACATTCCGGATTTTTTTTCTCCAGTGTTAGTAAAATGGAAAATCTTCGCTTCGCTCGCTACCCCTCTTTCCAATTATTTATTATTTATTATTATTTTTATTATTATTATTATTATTATTATTATTATTATTTTCCCCCTTTTTAAAGTTCAGTTTATGGTGCTATGTACTAGCCTGATTGTAAAACTATTGGCATCTTTCAATTCAATCAAGTCAAATAGCACTTATTCTGTGATTTTTGAGTTGGTGTGCACGCCAAAAATCAGCTGTATCGATGGACCCATTGTGCTTAAATTTTTAACAGACATCCAGTACAATTTTACTGAGAACTGTAACAAAATAACAGAATCAGCAACATCCGTTGTGTTTTAAAACCAAAAAGAAATAATTGGATGAGCTTTAGCGAGCGTAGCGAGAGGAGCGAAGACTTCAATTTCACTGACCCCCCAAAATATTTAGCTCGGGTGTTTTTTTTTTTTTTGTTTTTCCGTCTGTTTGTTCGCTCGATTCCGGGCAAACGGCATATGCGATCTTGATGAAAATTGGAGGGGACCTTCGTTTTCTCTGAACTTAGAGGTGTATTGTTTTTTGGGTACAATCGAAAAAATATTTCTCATGAATATCGTATTTTTACGATTTTTTTCGATTTTTAGTGCGATATTTTCGTGACATTGGTCCGATTCTGACCAAACGGGTGGGGGCTACAACGTTCATATTTCACATGGACATTAAGGTTATGGTGATGTAGTACCTTTTGAAAGAAAAAGTTGAAAAAGTTAGCAGAATTTATAAAAAATAAAGGTTTTAAATATAAGTTTTTCAATTTTTAGAGCGATATTTTGTCCCATTGGGGCCCCGATTCTGACCAAACGGGTGGGGCTACAACGTTCAGATTTCACATGGACATTAAGGTTATGGTGATGTAGTACCTTTTGAAAGAAAAAGTTGAAAAAGTTAGCCAGAATCCACGGGAAAAAAAGGGTTTTTAAATATGAGTTTATTGAGGTTTATAATACCAATTAACACGTAAAAATAGAAACTTGAAAAACAATCACCTACAATGCATTCAAAAAGCATTTGCAAAGGAAAAGTGCAAACAAACGCAAAAAACGCACAAACAAAAAAATTACAAAAACGCTCATCATCAACGCGGCGGGACTTTAGCGTTTTCCTAGAAAATAGGAAAGGGAACTTTACCGGGTAGCCCCTACTCAACACATGGCTCAATCACTCGTCTAAAAACCCGACTTTAATGTTGTCCTAGTTATACTGCATATGGTAGCTTGGTAGGCATACCAACTTAAATGTGGACCTACAATGGCAAAAAGTAGGGCTGGGCTATGACATAAAGTTTAAATATCGATAATTGTCAAAAATTTTGATATCGATATCGATATATCGAAAGCAATACACGTATTTTAATATCCCCTCCCACATAACAGTTTGCAGTGAAATAAAAAAACAAAGTTTTTTCTAAACATTTTATTATTAATTAATTACGTTTGGGGGTTATTAACTGATTTAAACTTTAATGAAGGGTATTTTTTGTTATTACCGTACGGTCCGAATATAGCGCGATGTTTTTTTCCGAAAATACAATCTCAAAAACAGCATCGCTTTATTTCCGCGCGCTTGCATTTGAAATAGCGCCTTAAACATAGGCCACCCGCAATACAACTCCCGCGCATCGGCTGCTGCGCTTCGCCCCGCCCACCCACTCGATGCCAGCCGAACTCGGCGAACCAAGCCGACGGCCTCGACCGGACCAGCTGTCTGCTAGTCGTCGCACAGTTACTCGCTTGTGTGACTTATGTGTGACTTGTGTGACTTAGCTTGACCTACATAGACTTTGAACGTCGGGGTTGTCTATCCTACGTTGCTAAGAGTCTACGTAACGTATAATGAGTATGAAGAAGAGAAGATGAAAGGGCTAAAGATGAACAAATGAAGACTGCTGATCGCGTGGAAAAGAAAGGTTCCTCTGCCTTACAAATCAGCAAGGAATTGCGAAGGAGCTACGACGTAAACTTAAAAACAATGAAGACCGGGAATCAGACTGGTGAACTGTGGACTGTGGTTGGCATATGTGAGCTTGTGTTTGGGCCCCTACCCTGTTTAAAAACCATAGGCTAGGCCCTAAACATTGTTCAAAATGTTTGTTGGAAGACGGACACCCGGCCGGCCGGGTTATGCGCGCGCAGCGGGTGAAGGGGACGGAAAAAGTGTAGCGCGAGTGGTAAGAGGAGGAGATGAAAGGTGATGGAACAAAAGTTTAAAGTTATAATATTTTTTCACAGGCAATTGAAACGTGGAACATTAGAAAATCATAACTTGATTTTTAAAATTTTATTTTTTATTTTTTTAGACTTTTAATTTATTTTTAAATTAATTACTTTTTTCGATATTTTTTTGATATTAAACCCAGATATCAATATCGAAAAAATCGGCTCATATCGATATCGTATCGAAATATCGATTTCTTTGCCCAGCCCTAGCAAAAAGGTAGTTCAAATGTGTGTTAAATTTAATTACATTATTCAATACTAGACTAACTATGCTTAAACTTACATGAGGGCTTGCCTATCATTTTATCTGTCACAATTCACAAAGTACTTAGGTACGTATTTTACTATAGAATTTAACTCTTATGCATTTAATATACAAGATAAAATCATCATTGGTTAGCTGGAAGAATGATTTGTAATAAATAATAACTCAAACCTCACCTGGGGGGTGAGACTGACGCTAAATCCACTTGGTGTGGTTGATTTCCGTGCTGCATTCCGACAATCGGTAGACTCTACGAATCTTTCGATTCCGTCTGCTATTTAGCTGTCAGAAAAAACTTCCGACGATTGAAAATTCGTAAACAACAAAATCCTCCATTTTTATTTCGATAGCATCATATTTGCTTAAATACCGGAATATTCCTTGATTTGTTGGTCCGCAGTGCACAATTTGAAAAATTTATAAGGTTTTTTTTATTGTTACAAATATTTTGTTTTCATTATTATTTAGTTATAAAGTAATAATTAACAATTATACATTTAACCCTTTCCAGTACAAAAACGCCTCTGGGACGTGATAGATCGCCGTGACGCTCCGTACGACGACGCCCTGGGGACGTCGTTGGTGCGCAGTTCAAATAACCCCCCATATCTCCGGTACCAGCAGTCCTATCGAGTTCAAATCTTTACCGCTAGATAGCAGAAGGTTCCGCGCGTAAGAATATCAAGGCGACTGCATTACCCGGGGTGAAACGCGCATTGATACATCGATGAAAAACATCCAAGTTTGTTTTGTAAATACGCCGGCCGTCAACGTTCCGTCATGGCTGCCTAAGCGACTGAAGTTGACTGTTTATGTTGTTAACAATATTCTTTTGAGAGTGACTACAGCGATTCTGACAACGATGATAATGTTTCTATTTCTAATAATAATTCTAGTTCAAGTGAAATGGGAGATTCTGACAGTGATGATGTTGATTCAAGTGATTCAGGAGTTTCTAATCATGACAGCGCCGGTGTAGCGTAGGCCTAGGCGTAAATAATGGCTGGGATTGGATTCGCGATAATAATTTTTACAGACATGTTATATTTTTTTAAAATTTATAACTTCTTTATTGTAAACCTATCCTTAAAATTTTAGTTAATTGGTTGATAACTTTCAAAACTACAAGCATAAGTGTATATGGGTTTTGCTTTACTTTGGACCGCTTGGAAATTAAATAGGTATTCCCAGGTAAAATAAATGGAAAAAAATCGTTACTGGAAAGGGTTAATTTGACGTTGTTTGCGTTCACAAGATATAAAGATAAAACACGTCTGCAAAAAAACTCACTGCCTTATAAATATGCAGCTTGCTGGTTTCTTCTACATATAAACATGGCGGTGGACACTAATAATTTTATAACGAAGTTCCGATTGGCTTAACAATGGTAAAATCCTTGCCACAGCCGCAAGTACGGATTGATTCCGACAATCAGAAACGAAACTCGATTCCACCAAATGTCGGAAATGTTTCTTATGGACGGAATCAGATAATTCAAAACCACGCGGGAAGTAGAGTCCAGTCGAGTCTCACCTCCAGTTTTGTTTTTAAAATCACCTATTGTGAATTTGCTTTTTTGTATATTATGTACAGTATTCTGAAAGCAGAAAATGTTACGTTGATAGAATGCCAATCTGTTTGAGTATATTGGTGTGAGATAGGTTCCAACAGCTTACTTTTTAAAAGTGATGGTGGCTGCTGAATTTCTTGATAAATAGAGACATAAATGTTGTAAAAAAACACAGAAAAAACAAGACGTTTTGACACGAGTCTTGTTCGCTCAAGAGAGAAAGGAAAATCTAAAATCAATCACATTGCAAACCTCTTACTCTTAGAGGAGCAAGAGGTATGATTTTATATTCCCGTGCATCTTTCGTGGAAGAGTTTTGCGGGAAGTGTATTCTATTAGGTAGTAGGATACAAGTTTTTTGCACTTTCCTTGCAGGCCCTCCTATGCGCAGAGAGCGTCGGGGGCGTCGCGACGCCCTTACACGTTTTTAAGAGGGATGATTTTTTTATCTCGTTGCCTTTTATGATAGTGTGATGCGGTAAACTATATTTTATTAAGTAAGAGCATACAAATGTTTTGCACCTATTTTGCAGGTCCTGGTATGCTTGAAAGGGCGTCGGGAGCGTCGCGACGCCCTAAACCGCTTTTTTAAGAGAAATTATTTTTATCTCATGTGCCTTTCGTGATAGAGTATTGCCCGGGGAACTGTATTCTATTAAGTAAAAGACATACAAGGTATTTTCACCAACCTTGCAGGTCCTGGCACGCTTCAGAGGGCGTCGGGGGCGTCGCAACGCCATAAAACCCGGGTTTTTTTAAAAAAGGGATGAATTTTTTTTCTCCCTGTACCTTTCGTGCTAGAGTATTGCGGTGAATTGTATTCTATTAAGAAATAGCATACAAAGTTTTTAGCACCTACCTTGCAGGTCTTGGGACGCTACAGAGGGCGTCGGGGGCGTCACGACGCCCTAAAACGCTTTTTAAAGAGGGATTATTTTTTATCGCATGTGTTTTTTGTGATACAGTTTTTTTGCCGGAATTGGCTAATT